>CAMOHE010046828.1:10506-33019 GCA_946598075.1 Artocarpus hirsutus
TTTCAATTACAGGATAACGCATATAAGAGGATATCATCAACTCCTAAAAAGGAGCTATGGATTCTGTATCTATGAATAACAGGTCTACGCTATCAAGAGTTATGTCTCTAATGTACCGGTTTGCATACCATCATGAAATATGGATATCAGCCTTTGGTACATTAAAAGACATAAGTCAAGATAACAGGCCCATTATTCATTTCAAGATTAGCATACAATACATATGATTGTCTAAAGTAAATTAATTTACCCAGATAGAATTATTAATCTAAATCAATTCCACTTTATGTCTCGATCTAATATACCGTCACTTATAGCAATGCACCAATATTTCTATTCGCAGAGTCTACTTTTGATGGCCAAGACAAAATAGACAACATAACAATCTTTGCATGAATAACGTGTCCAACTTTATTCTCTTGATTGTAGATCTTATGATTTAGATTTTCACCTTTAGTATCATATCTTTCGCATATTCTGTCCATCAAATGCTTGATTCTCAAAAGTTTGGACTGACAATCTCAGACTTGTGTTTCATTATTATATATTCAACAAATATGAACGTAAAGAGGACAATAATTAGCATATGAATAATAAATAAATTCTTTATTAATAAAATGTCTCCAGAAACATAATACATTTTACTTGTTAGGTATACATGTCTAACAATCTCCTACTTATACTAAGTGAGTAAATATGGCATATCCTACATCCTCATAGCTTCCACATGCCTCTCAACAACTCTCGCAGTTAGTATCTTCATGAATAGATCAGCTAAATTGTCCTCAGATGTGATTTTGCATGCAACAACATGTCCGCCCTCAACGAAGTCTTTTATCACTTGATACTTTTGATCAATATGCTTACTCTTCTTGTGAAACCTTGGTTCCTTAACGTTAGCTATCGCTGCGATGTTATCACAATACAGTGATATCGTCTTATCCATGCTAGGAAGTACCTCAAGATCCCTAAGGAACTCGCAGAGCCAAACTACTTCTTTTGAAGCATCACTAGTTGCCACATACTCGGCCTCCATCGTTGAATTTGAAGTGCAATCTTACTTGACACTTCTCTAAACAATGGCACCATCGTCCAAAGTAAACACAAAACTAGAAGTCGATCTTCTCAAATCTAAACAGAATTGAAAATCTGAATCAGTATATCCTAGAGGTGTTAAATCTTTTCCTAAATATACAAGCATATACCTACGAGTCCTTCTCAGATACTTGAAAATATGCTTGACTACAACCTAGTGGTTTGGTCCTGGATTCTACTGAAATCGACTTACTATCCTGACCACATGACTAATATCTAGTTATGTACAAAGCATGGCATACATGAGACTACCTATTGCCGAAGCATAAGGCACCTTTTTCATGTATTCTCTTTCTTCATCAGACTTTAGTAAGTCTTTCTTAGAAAGAGTAATTTCAAACCTAGATGATTGCCCACCTTTCTTGGAATCCTACATTGCAAACCTCGTAAGAATTTCATCTATGTAGCTAGCTTGAAACAAAGCTATCATTCTGTTCTTCCTATTCCAAAAGATCTAGATACCAAGAACATAATGAGCTTTACCTATGTATTTTATGTCAAACTGTTTGGTCAACCATAATTTGACCAATGATAACGCCCCAATGTCCTTGCCAATGTCCTTGCCAATCAGTAGAATGTCATCTATATAGAGCAGTAAAAAAACTACCTTCCTATCCTTAATGTGTTTGTAAACACATGGTTTGTCCACATTTTATACGAACCCATAAGTCTTGTTCACTTGATCAAATCTTATGTTCCAAAAACAAGAAGCTTGCTTAAGTCCATAAATTGACTTTAGCAGCTTACAAATCTTACCCTTCGAACCCTTAGCCTTGAACTCGTCTCGCTATACCATATATATGGACTCATCAAAATAGCCATTCAAAAAGGCCACCTTGATATCCATTTGTCAAATCTCGTAGTTGAGCACAGCAACTATGGATAAGAGAATGCAAACAGATTTGAGCATGGCTATAGGCAAAAAGGTTTCTTTATAATCTATTCCTTCCTTTTGCGTGTATCCCTTAGCAACCAATCTAGCCTTGTAGGTTTCAATTTTTCATTCTGCTCCTCTTTTTCTCCTATAGATCCACTTACACCCTATGGGTTTTACCCCTTTGAGAAGATCCACAAGTCCGAACATGCTTCCAACTTATTTGTTTTCTTATACTGGATATGAGCTAGACATCCCCATATGCGAATATGGTTTAAGGATGTCTTCTTGCCCATCCACAACTCTTGAGGAGTTTTAAGAACCAATTTTGAAGGCACATTGTTCAAAAGATAACATACGGTTTGTAGTGCATATCCCGAAAAGGATAAAGACAATGATGAATAACTCATCATGGACCGGACCATGTCCAACAAAGTCCTTTCTCTCAGCCATGCCATTCTGCTGTAGAGTGCCTAGTAGAGTCAAATGGGATAAAATCCCATTTTCTAATAAGTGTTCCAAGAACTCATCAGAGAGGTATTCACCACCTCAATTAGATCGAAGTGCTTTTATGGGTTTACCTAATTGCTTTTCCACTTCAGCTTGAAACTCTTTGAACTTGTCAGAAGTTTTGCTTTTGTGATGCATTAGGTAGATGTACCTATACCTTCAGTAATCATCAATAAAAGTGATAAAATACTCATACCCTCCTCGTGCCCCGGATATTCATAGGACCGCAAACTTCACTATGCATAAGTTTAAGAACCTCTTCGGCCTTATTGCCCTTAGACGCAAATGATCTTTTGGTCATTATATCCTTTAAACAAGAATCAAATTGTGGTATAGATTCCACCTTTAAGTGACTTAAAGGTCTATCCCTTACCAACCTTTGAATCCTATTCAATTTAATATGACCTAGTCACAAATGCCACAGATAATAACAATGAGGAGTTTTAAGTCTTTTAAAGTTATTATCATTAAACTCAGTGTTAAGTGGTAAGTCCATCTTAGGTTTGATAAAATATAAATTGTTTTGCATCCATCTATCATAGATAAAAAATTTGGTTTTACGAATCACCATTTTATTATTAAAAGAAAATACATAAGTGTCTTTAAATAAATAAGCTACAGAAATTAAATTCCTTTTAAGTTTAGGAACATAAAAACAATCTCGCAAAATTAAACTCTTATAATTATCAAAATGAAGATGGATGTCTACCATTGCTTCAGCCAACACCAAGGATCCATCACCCATTCGAAGCGTAAAGTCTTCATATGGCAGGCTTCTCGTTTATTTGAAACCTTGCAAAGAAACACAAAGATGATTACTTGCTTCAGAATTTATGACCCATGTGTCACTTGATTCTTCAACCAAACAAGTTTTTATTGTTAGACATGTATGTCCTAAGGAGTAAAAATGTGACATGTTTTTGGAGACATTTTTATCAATAAAGAGTTTATTTATTATTCATATACCAAATTGTTGTCCTCTTTTAGTTCATATTTGTTGAATGTATGATATACAAATAAAATTCTGAGACTGTCTAAACCTTTAGAATCAGGCATATGATGGACAAATTATACAGAAAACATGATTCTAAAGGTGATGATCTAAATCATAAGATTTGCAATCGAGGAAATAAAGTTGCGCACTTTATTCATCCAAAGATTGTTATGTTGTCTATATCCCTAAAGGGAGATGGTTTGTCTTGGCCATCAGAGGTGGACTCCACGAATGGAAAAATTGGTGCATTGTCATAGGTAACGATGCATTGGATCAAGACATGAAGTGTAATTGATTTGGATTAATAATTCTATCTCAGCAAATCAATTCACTTTAGACAATCATATGTGTTGCATCTTATCTTGAGATAAACGGTGGGCCTGTTGTCTTGACTTATGTCTTTTGATGTATCAAAGGGTGACATCTATATTTAATGATAGTGCACAAACCGGTACACTAAAGACATGACTCTTGATAGCACAGACTTGTTATTTATTGATACAAAAACCATAGCTCCTCTTTAGGAGTCGATGATATCTTATAAGCGTTATCCTGTAATTAGAAAACTAGAGCGCTCAACCATTTGGATGCATAGGTGTAAACAAATGGTATATTGTCTTTAAATGGTAAGTTTTTTGATAGTGAGATAATGGAACATAAAAGAATAATTAGAAAGGTAAGACAAAATTTATTCTTGAGCCTATTGTGGATAGTCCTATAGGGATACGATACATTATGACATGTTATAGAGACTTAGCTATTCGGGCTTTGTAATTATATATAGTTCAAGAGTGTAGCTCTAAGCTTTTAGTGGATTAGCGTTAGAGTTGATTGTTGATGCTTACCGAGGTCCAGCGTTGAATCAACACTCCCTACAGCGACGCACTGTACTCTGTTCTTCCCTGTTTGTCTCTGCCTGATTGAGTAGATCTACAACAAAAGGAGGGACGCTTCAGAGGCAAGAAAAGGCCAAGTTAGTTGGCAAACAAGGGCTCTCCAATAGTCAAGGCAGGAATTGCTCGGCAGAGGACGGGAGCTTGTTGGTGGGAAGGAGCATGCATGCAATAATGCAATAAATGCATCCTATTTATAGGCTACCACTTGGACTAGGAGTTAGGTGCGTTTTGCCCATGAACCGAGTGTCACATCAAGACATGTTAGGTGACAGAAGACAAGTGTCACGTTCCCCCATTGGTGGATTGCTTTTCATCTAACGATGAGTTGTTTGCCACCTGCTAGCTAATGATGGCGAGTAGAAGCCCACATTTAAGTAAAGGGAGTCTGACCCAAGCTGGTACTTCATCTGAGGTGGCAACCTCTTAAGGCGCGAACTAGGGGACCCTAAGAAGCACCTCAGACAAAAGACCTAGGCTCATCAGAGATGGTTTTAAGCTCCTCGAGGCTTTGCCGAGTTATTTAGCTGACTAACCGAAGTTAGCTCCTCGGCGGTGGCACTGAGCTCACCCTCAACAATAACCTCTAGTTCACCTGGTCGATGTTCGGCCGAGTGGACTATGCCAAATGGGTGAGGTCGGCTCTGGATGGAAGATCAAGAGGTGTCCCAAGGTAAGGTATGACGAAGGGTCATGCAATAAGGCTATAGGGACACGTGTTGCATTGCGAGCCTGTACCTTATTGACTGGCATAATCATCGCGCCTCTTCATTTTTGCGCTCGGGTTTCCTGCCTAAAGCAACTATAAATAGGGCCTCTCCCCTCCGTCATTTCCACATGCAATCAAAGCCATATTTCATCGCTTTTGAGTTTTAGCTGCTGAGCTACAGTCAATAACCCGAGAACTTTTCATTCCCAATCTTTCACAGCCCGAACAAGTAATTTCCTAAGGAGTATGAAAAAGATGAGTGACCTATCAGATTCATAGAACGTTAATATTTCCTAGTCAGAAAGTAGTTCTAAGACCAAGTCGTCGTCATCTACAGAAGTCGACGTGGAAAGACTATCCCCAGAGCATGATGGGGCTGGCCGGTTGGTCAAGATCTTAAGAGTCAACGCCCAGACTGCCCCCAAGTAGGAGTTCCTTAATCTACTGGATGGGGAGTGCCCGGTGAGGCCGTGCAGGGGCGAGGATCCTTACATTGAGGCAGCCACCACCGAAACATCCCGAGTTACTACCTAGGAGCAGGCCGAGCTGGAAGCTACAGTCGAGGTTCGAAACACCTTCGATCGAGACTCTAGGACCCCTGTCCCAATTATGGGTAGTGTAACCGTCAACATCTCCAACAAGGAATGGCTGGTTGAGGAGGCAGGGCCGGTCGAGAGCCCTGTAGAGGAGGATGAGAGGGTTAGAGTCACTCGAGTCCGAGGAGTGACAGCCTACCGAATCACCCAACTGGGGCAGACATCGACAGCAGCCAACACCAATGCCATGACAGAATCTCAGTTTGAGGACTTACGCGCCAAATGCAACATCCCAAATGACATCATCCTCATCGCGTCGAAGGAGAATGACTCCCCTTTGACTCCACTGGAGGGGTACATAACATTATAAGTGGAGTTTTTTCGAGCTAGGCTGTGCCTACTACTCCACCTGTTTCTACGTCGGGTGCTCAACGACCTTAATGTGTGCCTGGCATAGGTTAACTTGAACAATTACAGGTCACTGATAGGGATGTATATGTTATAGAGGTAGTACCGGGCTACAGAGATGCCGTGGGAGGCATTCAAATAAGTATACAAGATGAAGAAGCTTCCCCAGTAGTCTAGATGGTACTATGTCACCAACTTTAGGAAGGACTTTATCTTGGGCAACCTCAACTCAGATAAACTCTAGACGTATGAGTGGTTCTACGTCGGGGGAAATTACTTAGCCCGAGCCGATGAGGCCGTCTTTGATGATCAGCGTGTCCCAATGACCTTCGAGCAGAGGCACATATGGAGTAAGAGTCTGTGGTCGCCGAGCCACGTTATCAGGGCGGTTGAAGACCTATTTGAAAAGCCAAAGGCGACTAGGCAACAGTCGTTTCTGCTCAGAAAGGAGATCCTCTCCCTTTACGGCTAGTTTGGGGAACCCAATAGAATTAATCTCCCTTCAAACACCCAACCTGCCCGACCAGCGAGGCAGGTGATAGTCGCGAGGCCGAGAGCCGTGGACATCCTAGGGCCAAGCACTTCTAGATCTGGGTGGCCAGTGAAGAAGCCATCATCGTCGAGCTCCAAGGACTCATAGAGTGGCTCCTTCATCGTAGGGCCACCCGTAGCAGATGAGGACCTCGACGATAAAATTTGACTACTATATCCACCCAACTAGCTCTGAATCGGAGGTCAGCCCTGAGTTTTTTTTTTTGTTCGAGCTCGTCTTGACTTTGGGACTAATCCTCTTGGTTTTGCAGAAATGTCTTCCAGGCCAACCAGCACAAAGGAGAGGCGTGCCTTAATGGAGCGCTTTAGGAAGTAGAAAGGGATAGCCATGGTGATCGGGAGGAAACGTAAGAGAACTCTAAGATCTAAGCTCCTATCCTGGTCTGAGCAGCACTCTACATCAATCCAAGTGCCCCTGCCCCAGTCGACGAGGATTACGGCTTTGCCATGCAAGACACCTCCCACCACCGTTACTACGACTTTTGTGCCCTCTTCGGGGGACCCACCAAGGAGGCGTTTGAATTACCGCCGTCATGTCCTTGACCACCTTGGAGAGGTGGTTCCCTAGGAGGATTTCTTGTGAAACCTACGAGAGGAGAATTTCGAGGGCCTTTCCAATGCTGCCTTCTGCTCCACTGCTAAGGTCAATAATAAACTTACCCCAAACTTCCTTTAAGTTTTTTTTAACTTGTTTTTCACATTCTAAATTGTTTCCCTAGACCTGCGCCTTCTTGGACATGCCCTTCATGGCCAGGTTGAAGGAATTCAACCTAAAGAAGGAGAGGCACAAGAAGACCTTCCTTAGGAAGGGAGGTCAAGAAAGAGCTCGATGAGAAGAACATTGAGCGCAATCAAATCAAGGAGTCTCTTTCTCAGGCCTAGGAGGAGTCAAGTAAGGCAAAAGGAGAAGCCAACTAGGCCAAGGCAATGGCCAAGGAGCGAGGAGAGTGGCCGAACAGGCCAAGGACGAGGCCACTCTACTCAGGGGCCAACTGGAGGCCTCTAAGACAAACAATAGGCGTTTTTAGGAGGAGCTTCTAGGCTGACTTGCGCAAGCTGTGAAAGAATTTAAGGCATGCCCGAAGTAAGCTGATTACTACTACTTCGGCATGATGGACCTCCGAGACAATCTGATCCGAAAGCATCCTAAGGCTAAGGGCTTCGACTAGTCACTTATAGTCGAGCCAGAGCAAAGCACAGCTCAACAACCAAAGCAGGAGGAAGAGGTCATCGAAGTGGACAACAAGGATGACGGAGACGAATAAGGCATCGGCAACAGCGAAGACAATGCTGGGGATGGGGATCAGGCATAGCTTTTGTTTCTTCTTTTTTGGTCTTATTTTGTGTATCTGGACTTGGATGGTGCCCAATTAACTATACCTTCCCACCATAACCTTTTAATGAAAATTTTCGAGTTTATCGCTTCTCAGGTAGATATTTTCATACTTCTAGGTGAGAAGTTTCTCGAGAATATAGTTTAGCCTTTATTTCACCCAGTTAACATAGGTATTGGCCTCGAAGTTGATTAGGGAATTTGAACCAAGTTGGATGCTCCTAGGAAAGGACATTCCTAGATCTTAGTTTTTTGAGCTTCTTTTTTTCAATCCTATTACTACTGAGTTTAATGTCTTGGTGGTTATCGAGTTAATCCAAGCAGGGAAGCCCCATTCTCGGTCGACTAGAGCATAACATGGTGTGATAACTTGTACCCAACATGGAGTGATATCCCGTACCCTGTCACCCCCCCTAGACTTGTTTAAGTTTACGGAAACTTGTACAAGTCTAATGGTGGTCAGGCAATTGTTATGTTAGGGCGACTCTTTTTGGGTAGTCCGTACAGCAACAGACTAATGGTTGACTGAACACCGATCAGCCCCCCAGTCTGGTTAATTAGGACAACTCTCCCTCTTCGGGGGTTATAGTCTGGTCCTCAAGGCTAGAGTTACGGTATCCCTCTTAGTGATTTGTCTATTCCTTAAACACTTATTGCTTGATGGAATAATATAGGAATTTACATTTCATTGATGTTTTGTATTTACATTCCAATCCTATTAAATATGTCTAGTTACAAAAAGAATATAGCCAGAGGTCAAAAAGTATTTCTGGTTGTGATTAACAAAAAAATTTCTTAAGAAGCTCAGCATTCTAAGGATGACTGAGCAAGTTACCTTCCATATCAAATAGTCTGTAGGTGCCTGGTCGGATAATTTCGATGACCCTGTATGGCCCGTCTCATTTTGGACTAAAGGACCCCACCCCGGGCTACGAAGCCATAACCTTTTTAAGTACCAAGTCTCTAACCTTAAAGCTACTCGGTTGTGCCCGCTTGTTATAATATCAAGCCACAACTTGATTCTAAGTTGCATTATGGATTACTGCTCGGTTCTTCTTTTCCTCGAGCAAGTCAAGTTCAGACATCATGACCTTGACATTTTGGATTTTGTCATAATACTCATCCCTGAAGCTGAGCAATCCCACCTCCACCAGGACGACTGCCTCTGCTTCGTACATGAGTGAGAATGGAGTCTCCCCAGTAGTTGTCTGGGTAGTTGTTCGGTAAGCCCATAGTACTTTTGGGAGCTCATCAATCCATGCTCTCTTGAGGCCCTCAAGCTTTTTCTTCAAGTTGTCCTTGATTGTTTTGTTGACAGCTTCTACCTGCCCGTTGCTCTGAGGGTAGCTTAGAAAGGAGAAGACTTTCTTTATGCCGAGTTACTCACACAAACGAAGGAGACTTGAGGACTCGAACTATTTAGCATTGTCAGTGACAATAGTATGCTAGATTTCAAACCGACAAATGATGTTTTTTCACACAAAGTTGGTACACTTTGCCTCGGTCATGTTGGTGGATGGCTCTACCTCGACCCATTTGGTGAGGTAATCAATGGCTACAATGTAGTACTTAAATTGGAATCGGGCTTAAGGAGGGGCCCAATCAAATCAATCGCCCATTTGGCAAATGGTCATGCCGACGTTATTGAGGTGAGCGACTCGACGTGTGTCCAGGCACTCTTGCGAATTGCTGGCATTTGAGGCATTTTTGCGCATAGTCTTTGCAATCTTGCTCCATGGTCAGCCAGTAATAGCCCTACTAGAGACATTTTTAAGCCAAGGATTGGCCCCCAGAATGGTTACCACATAAGCCTTCATGGATTTCCTTCATTAGATATTCGGCCTCTTTGGGCCTAACACACTTCAGACATGGCATGATGTAGCCTCGCCAATATAAATTTTTGTCGATCATCGAATACCAGGCCGAGCTATTGTGAATCCGACATGCCTCTTCTCAATCACCTGGCAATTTGGCTATGGTCAGGTATCAGATGATCGAATCCATCCATGTGGCCACAGCTCTACTGTCATACTCGCTACACCCTTGTTTATGCTAGGCTCAGCTAAACTTTCAATGGGGACCAAGGTTAGGTCATTATCGCCCATACCTGATGTGAGCTGAGCGAGTGCATCTACCTTTGAGTTTTTTGATCTGGCGATCTGCTTGAACAAGTATGATTTATACTGCCCGAGTAGCATCTTGACCTCTTGGAAATATGCAGCCAATGACTCTGTTCAGGCTTGAAATGCTCCAGTGACTTGCTAAACAACTAGCATTGAGTCACTGTGGATGACTAAACAATCTACCCTGAGATCTTTGGTGATCCTAAGTCTAGCCAGGAGTGCTTTATACTCTGCCTCATTGTTCGAGGCCTTAATGTTAAACCAGAGTGCGTACATAACTTTGTACCAGTCCGGGCCTGTTAGTACCAGTCTGGCGCCCAAACCTTCCATGTAGGAAGATCCATCAACAAAAAGCTTCCATTCTGGTTCCGACGTGGCATCCCCTGTACTATAGTTGGGGGCGTCTCGTACTTCCACAGGCACCTTCTTAGCCAACGGCGTGCCTTTCTTAGCATCAGTGAACTCAGCGATAAAATCCGCAAGGGCCTGAGCTTTGATGGCTATCCTCGGCACAAAGTGGACATCGTATCGGCCGAGCTCAATCGACCATTTGGCCATCCTTCTCGATATTTCCAGGGTGTGAAGGACTTGCCGAAGAGGGAACTTCGTTGGGACCTGTATAGTACGGCCTTGAAAGTAGGGTCGCAACTTCCAAGCAGAAGTGACCAACACAAATGTCAACTTTTCAAGTGGACGGTACCCTCCTTGGCACCTTGAAACACATGGCTTGTATAGTAAATGGACTTCTGGACGCCATCTTCTTCTCAGACGAGAACCGAGCTTACGGCCTTCTCGGATGCAACTAGATAAGCAGTTAATATTTCTCCAGGCAAAGGTTTGGACAAGAGTGGGGGTATGGCTAAATACCTTTTCAAATTTTGGAAGGCTTCTTCACATTCCTTGCTCCACTCAAACCTCCCCTTAACTGCATTAAAAAATGGATGGCACTTGTCGGTAGCTCAGGAGACAAATCTGGAGAGAGCCGCAATCATGCCGATGAATTTCTACACCTCTTTTATAGTCTAAGGTGAATGCATGTTTATAACTGCTTGGACCTTAGCTAGGTTAATCTCTATTCCTCGTTGGTTGACTAAAAATATAAGAATTTCCCAAGGTAACCTCAAGCGCATACTTCGTCGTGTTGAGTTTCATCCCACATTCCTAGAGAATATCGAAGCTTGCTCGAAGATCAACTATATGATCAACTGCTCAAATGGATTTAATTAGCATATTATCCATGTAGACCTCCATTGTTTTGCCGATTAGCTGAGCAACATCTTTTTGACTAGGTGCTGGTAGGTTGCCCTGACGTTCTTTAGCCTGAAGGGCATCACCGCAAAGTAGTAGAGCCCTTGGTCGATAATGAAAGCCATCTTTGCTTAATCCTCCTCGGCCATTCTTATCTGGTTATATCTGGAACAAGCATCCATGAAGCTAAGCAGCTCATGGCTGGCCGTTACATCAACGAGTTGGTCTATTCGAGGAAGTAGAAAGTAGTCCTTCGAGCAAGCCTTATTCAGGTTGGTTTAGTCTATACAAACTCGCCATTTCCCATTTGCCTTCTTGACAAGGACAATGTTTGCTAACCACTCTGGATACTTGACTTCTCGAATAAATCCTGCTTTTAGGAGCTTCTAGACCTCTTCATTGATAGTAGCGTATCTTTCCAGATTGAAAGCCCTTTTCTTCTGTATCACCAGTTTGTGATCGGGTCAGACATTGAGCTGGTGACAAATTATACTTGGATTGATGCCGGGCATGTCTTCGTGAAACCATGTGAATACATCCCGATACTCAATAAGGAGCCCCTCAAGGTGGACCTAAACCTTAGGTTGTAGCTAGAATCTGAGTTGAATAGTGCGCTCAGGATGTATAGGGTCTAGGCTGAACGACACCAAGTCTTCCATCGGGGTGGCTCTCACCTCTTCCTCGGGAAGTAAGGGGTCAAGATCGAAGAGCATCTTAGGAAGATCTATCTCATCAATCATGTAGATGGCCGAGATGTTTAATTGTTACGCTGACACTGCACGAACGACATTCGCATAACAAGCTCGGGACTCTCTTTGCGATAAGCGGATTACTCCAATCCTATTCTCTATTGGGAATTTCATTGCCAGGTGATATATGGAGACTACGGCCTTTAGTGCATTCAATGTTGGGTGGCCAATGATGATATTATACTGGAAGGGTTTGTCGACGACCGGGAAGCCGACGACTCGCATCACCTGAGCAGCACCTCTCTAAAGGTCACTGGCAGGCTGACCTTCTCGACTGCTTGAACGCATTCACCCGTGAAGCTATAAAACAGGGTCTGGACCAGGACTATGGTAGCATTGTTGATCTTCATTTTGTCAAAGGCTTGTTTGAATAAGATATCAACCGAGCTACCATTGTCAATTAGCACTCGCTGCACTATATTGTTGGCGATGTACAGCTCACGCACATAAGCATCATTGTACCAATGGATTAATTTATCCGCTTCCTCCTTCGTAAATGTGATCAGGGTGTCTTGTTGATGGCAAATCTTATTAACATGCTTAGATATGTTGATGAACTCATCTCGTTTGATCAACCAAGCTTCTCAGACATATGCCCGCCACCCACTCGACGTGTCCCTGGTGACAAGGCCTTCGAAAATCGTTGCGTGAATGGTTTGACACGTTTCAGCTTGGTGGATCATTCTTGCCAAGTGCAAGGCTCGAAGTTAAGACTTACTCTACAAACTCCCTCAAGTGTCCCTCTCGAACTAGTCTTTCAATGTAGTCCTTCAACTAGATACATTCGCTGGTATTGTGCCCATGTTCTTGTGGAACTCACAATATCTGGTTTGATCCTACTTTACCTTGCTCTCCTTGAGCTTCGACGATGGTACCAGTAGGTTTCTTTTGCTCACTTGGGTGAGCACTTCGTCAATGCTTGCTACTAGGGGTGTATAACTTTAAAACTTTCTGGTCAACGTCTTCGACTTCTCGAGTTTCTTTTCCTTTTTTTGCTTCTTACTCGGCTCGGCATTGGGCTACTTTGACGCTTTCTTCTGATTCTTGTCTTTCTTCGTCCCATTGGGGCTGGCCTCCTCTCTGCAGCTCTTCATGTATTCTGCCACATCGGTGTATCTTTAGGTGTAGCTGAGCATCTGTGAAGATGTACTCGGCTGCTCGAAGGCTAATGACCAAGTGAGCTTTTTGTTTAGAGACCCCCTACAAAAATGTACTTAAGGGCCTCGTTTTCGACGTGCTTGACCTCAAGAGCTGCTCGTGTAAACTGGTTTATATAGTCTTAGACATTGCCATCTTCTTGCTTTATGGCATACAGGTAAGTAATCTCCTTTCTCCTCATTTTCGTAGTAGAGAAGGCTACCGAGAAGGCATCTGCAAGTTGTCGAAAAGAAATGATGGAGGCTGGCTTAAGTTGTTGGAACCACTGCCGAGCTGGTCCGGTAAGGATCAGTGAAAAGGCCTTGCATATTGGTGCGTCACTAGCATTTGGGAGGAGCATGTGTCCTCGGTATAACTCAACATGCTCATCTGCATTTGTGGTCCCGTCATAGGTCTTGATTTATGGAGTCTTGAATTTGGGTGGCATAGGGGCTTGCATTATAGCGTCTGAGAATGGCAGGTCCAGGGCACCTACGTCATCTAAGCCAAAGCGATTGTTACAAATTTCATCGATTTAGTGTTGTAACTCCTGGAACTGGCGACTGTTCGTATCCTTAGGCAGTTCAACCATGCACGGTGCTTCACCCTCCACGCGGTCACCCTCCTTAGGTTGTTGACCTTGATGCACTTCTCCCCGGCATCCGAGCTGGTCAAACACAAATGCTCAAGAACCTTGTGGTGATGGAACCCGTGCTCCTTGAGGGCCAAGTCAACCTTGTTGGACGAGTCTATTGTTGGTTGAGACGCCATGTGTGGAGCCTCTAAAGCACTCAAAATCAACTTCGCTAAGGTCAGCGACATCTCGTCCTGTTCGACCTCCAGCCTGGTTAGCCGGGGCTGGAGGTAGGAGGCTAGGTGCAGCTTGACGCTGAGCTTGTTGCGCAAACTATTGTGTGAGTATCCAGACTGCATTTGTAAGTTCTCGGATTGGATCTTAGACGATCAAGTCCTATACTTGCTCGAGCTTGGCCGTGCTTCCTTGTCCCTCGGATCGGGACCCCGTAGCCTGGGGGTTGCCCCTAGGCCTAACTGGGTTTTGGTGCTAGTTTCGTGCATCTCTCGACCACTCTTGTCGGGCAGCGTCATCTCAACCATTCCCACGCATTAGCATCTCAGTCTTAGGACTTGTTGTGGCTGGTGTCTTTAAGTGAAGGCATAGGGGCCCTCCTTCTAGCACCAAAATGTTGATGCTTACCGAGGTTCGACGTCGAATCAACACTGCATGCAGCGGCACTCGGTACTCTGCTCTTCTCTGTTCGTCTCTGCCTAATCGGATAGATCTGTAATAAGAGGAAAGATGTTTTGGAGGCAAGAAAAGGCCAAGTTAGCTGGCAAACAAGGGCTCTTCAATGCTCAAGGCAGGAGTTGCTCGGCAAAGGACGGGAGCTTGTTAGTGGGAAGAAGCATGCATGCAAGAATGTAATAAATGCATCATATTTACAGCTGCCACTTGGACTGGGTGTTAGATGGGTTTGCCCACGACTCGAGTGTCACGTCAAGGCGTGTCAGGTGGTAGAAGACAAGTGTCACATTCCCCCATCGGTGGATTGCTTCTCATTTGACGATGAGTTGTTTACCACCTGTTGGCCAGTGATGGCGAGTAGAAGCCCACATTCAAGTAAGGGGAGTCTGACCCAAGCTAGTACTTCATCCGAGGTGGTGACCTCTTAAGGCACGGATCGAGGGGACCTTTAGAAGCACCTTAGACAAAAGATCTAGGCTTATCGGGGATAGTTTTAAGCTCCTTGAGGCTTTGCCGAGCTGTTTGGCCGACCACCCGGAGTTAGCTCCTCAATGGTGGCACCAAGCTCACCCTCAACATTGATAATTATAAAATATATATTTGGGATATTGAGTTTCATAATTATCAAGAGCTTGAACTATATAGGTCCATCAGGTCCCCTTTGCTAGCTCATAATAAATCCTGTAACGATACGACGTGCTTTTTCAATAAATTGGTGACTTATGTTAAATTATCAAATTGGCTGAAATTCGATAGGATTAGATAATTAATGTCTGTTTATTGGTTGAATTAATTTATTAAAAAATTAATTCAAGATAAACTTGTTGAATTATCCAGAATATTTATTTTCCTAAAGATTATCTAAATATTGTTGTATTAATCGGATAACTTCTCTGTTGGGTTATTTGAATTAAAATTGAGGCTTTATCTGAAGAATCTTGGGTAGAAAATAAAAGATTCATTGGGATCATTTATTATAAGTTCAACAAGCCGGTCTATAGGTTTAGCCTGCCAATAGAGTAAGTTCAGCAAGCCGATCTACAAGTTTGGCCCGCCGACCGAATGATAATTTGATCATTTTTTTTACGTGATTTTATTAGATATTGATCTAGATTCAAAATTTTGAGGCCTTACCTGATAAGGACAAACCCCTAGTTCTAACCTATATAAATAGGGAGTGAGACTTATAAGTTATTTAGATCAATTGAGAGATCAAGAGTGAGCACTCTATTTTGTGAATCCCCAAAACTCCCCTAAAAGGCTATTGTTCACAAATTAGAACGGTCGTTTTGGGTATTTCTCAATTGGTTGGAACGAAGGTCACTTGGGAAGAGCTATACAATGTGCACCAACACGCACTCTGATTGTGGATAGAGAATAGCAAAAAAGACCAATTAGTTGAGGCTATTCTAGAATGCCCTTCTCTTTGTCAATTGCAGGAGCTCTTCAGCAACAAGGCTAGTAAGATCTGGTTAATTTATACATATAGTATGTCAAACTTATGTTTTAAAAAATACTCTACATAAAAATTTTAATGGTGGTATGCATGCTAGTACGTTGAAGGCATGACTCTTAATAGCGTAGACTTATTATTTATAGATATGGAATCCATAGCTCCTCTTTAGGAGTAATGGTATCCTCTTATATGCGTTATCCTATAATTAGAAAACTAGAGCGATAAACTATTTGAATACATAGGTGTAATTGAATGGTATATTGTCTTTAGATGGCAAGTTTTTTTATAGTGAGATAATAGAACATAAGATAAAAATAATTGGGAAGGTAAGACAGAATTTGTCCTTAAGCCGATTATAGATAAGCCTATGAGGATACGATACACTATGATATATCATGGAGACCTAGCTATTCAGGTTTCGTAATTCTATATAGTATGAGAGTGCAGCTCCAAGCTTTTAGTGGAGTAGTAATGAGTTGATAATTATGAAATATATATCTGGGATATTGGGTTTCATAATTATTAGGGGCTTGAATTATATAGGTCCATTTAGTCCATTTTGCTAGCTTATAAAAATCCTGTAACGATAGGCGTGCTTTTCCAATAGTTGGTGACTTATGTTAGATTTATCAAATTGGCTGAAATTCGGTAAAATCAGATAATTCATGTTTGTTTATCGGTTAAATTAATTTTGTGATAAAATTAATTCAAGATAAACTTGTTGAATTATCATGATCAGATAATTTATGTCTGTTTATCGATTGGATTAATTTTGAATTAATTCGATATGAACTTGTTGAATTATTATGAATATTTATTTTCCTAGAGATTATCTAGATATGATTGTTTTAAACAGATAACTTCTCTATTAGGTTATTTGAATTTAAACTAAGACTCTATCCCAAGAATTTTGGGTGGGAAATAAAGATTTGTGGAGATCTTTTATCGGAGGTTCAGTAGCCCTATCTTTAAGTTTGGCCTTCTAATTGAGGAGGTTTAGCAATAAACGGATCACATGTTTCTACCTAGATTTTATCAAATATTGATTCTGATTTGATTTTGATTCAAATTTTCAAGGCCCTATCTGATAAAGACTAACTCCTGGGCCAAACCTCTATAAAGTAAGACTCTATTGAGAAATCTAGAGTGAGACTTTGTCAATAAGACTCTACACTACAACTCTCCTAAGAGTTATCATTCACAAACCACGAATTATAGCTTTAGGTATTTCTCTACTAGTTGGAAGGAGAGTCACTTGGTGAAAAAGCTGAACGACGTAAGCCCACATTCACTCCGATCGAGGATAAAGAATAGCAAAGAAGGCCAGTTGGTTGAGGTCCTTCTAGAATGTTATTTCTTTTCACTGATTGCAGGAGTTTTTTTAGCACACAAAGGTTAGTAAGATGTGGTTAATTTATGCATTTAGCATGTTAAACTTGTATTTTGGAAAATACTCTGATATGAAAATTTTTAAAATTCCACTATGTACTATTTTTCCAAGAAAAATATCAAAAAATTGTATAAAAAGTGTATTTTTTAGAAAAAAGTTATTTTTGCTCGATCGACAGGCCGAACCCTTAGGATCGGTAGGCTGATGGTTGCAGACCAGCAGGCTAGACCTCGGGTTCAGCAGGACATCCATAGGGTAGAATTTTGATGGCTTTGGTAGCAGGCCGATCTGTCATGACTGGTAGGTCAATTTCATAGATCGGAATGCTGGCAGAGAGCTATGGTTTTTTAGAAAAGGTATGTTTCTCATTTTAGTTTTGATCTTATTTTTGAGACAATTTATAGAAACATTAAATTTGGATATGACCAGAAATATGGAGTATTCAATCGATGTAAGATTAAAGACTTGAAGATGGATAATACATGAAGAAGGATACAATTTGAAGATTCAAGGATAAAGAATCGATAATATGTTTTGATTTATCTCTTGTAAGCTTTATTTTCTATTCGCTAGAGTGGGACTATAATATTACGGTTATTTATTATTATTTTGCTTGTGGCTTTGCAAGATTGCTTAGCTTGTTTGCATTATAATATGATTTGCCATATATGTTGATAACATGCCATATAGAATAGGGAGTGTCGCTCATTAAAAATTGTTTGTGCATGTCTTTTCAAAATAAAACCTTGATTTCAAAAGATTGGGTGGGAAAAGGTTTTCAAAGAGAAGACCTACGGCCTGCATCGTTGGTCCATAGGTAGCACATAGTGGTTTCGACCCCTAGGAAGGGGCTTCATCATGTACTAGGTTGGATCCCTGAAAGGATAAGGTATTTTAGTATGATTCATTATTACACACCCCTAGTTGGTGATTATAAATCATAGATAAAATATTAAAACAATGGTTATACACTTATGTCGATTTTATTATTAACCTTCCCTAGGAGCTCTATTAGTAAAATTGATGGCCAAAGAAATTATTATTAATATATACTAGATCACATGGGTCCTAGATGGCATATATTAATCAGGAGGGGTTCCATGTTCTTAATTAAATTTAGCATGTCTCCCCTAGGCAACTTGTTGAATTATGAGTTGGGAATTAGCATTGTAAGATTGTGATATTTTCAAGGTTTTGACACATAAACACATTGTATGTTTTACATGCTTGTGTAATCTTACTAAATTATTTTGGTATGTTTGCTTATGTTTGGTGTATGACTTTAGTGTAGATTGAAAATGTCTAAAAATGTTTTATCTTCGATACGTGACAAAAACCAATTAACTGGTGAGAGCTATAATGATTGAAAATGGAACCTAAACATCTTCATGTCCTTTGGGAAACTAAAATTTGTGTTGATAACTCCGTGTCCTCCCGAGCTTATGGGAGATTCCACTAATGAGCAAATCTAAGCATGTGATAGTTGGAAAGGTGCTAATGATCAGGCGTGCTATTATGTTATGGCCAGCATGAATAGCGTGCTGCAGGCTCAACATGAAGATTATGAGACTGCAAAGCAGACCTTGGATAATCTTGAAGACATATTTGGAGGCCAGGTCCTAACAAAACGGCAATGGGCTCTTTAGAAACTTCTAAATTGCAAACAAAGACTGAGGACATCTGTAAAGGAGCATATGATATTGGTCATGGATTACCTTACATAGGCTTAAACTAATGGAGCTGACATTGATGCTGAAACTTAGATGATTGTGGTCATTGAGACTCTATCTAAGGAGTTTATCCCTTTTAGAGCTACATTTAATTTGAGCAATAGATGAGATATGACCTTGATTGAGTTAATGAAGTAGTTATAGAAGTTCAAAAATCTTATCAAGGAAACTCCTGCTGGTGGCGAGGCCAACTTGGCAGCTACCTCTAGTTCTAATCCCAACCCTAGGAATGGAAAGAAGCAATGGACCAAGAATAGAAAGTCTTCTATTCTTGTAAACGATAAGAACAAGAAGAGGAAAAAAAGAACTTGAAAAAGCACAAGTGCTTTTTTTGTCAAAAGGTCGGCCACATTAAGAAGAATTGCAAGGACTTTCTTTCCTGAGAAGGTAGGTGTGATCTTCTGGTTATTGAAACTCATTTGGTTGAGAAATCTATTAACACTTGGGTCATAGATTTTGGAGCAACTAATCATGTTTGTATTTCTCTATAGGGGTTCAAAGAAATAAGAAGTCTGCTACATGAAGACTTCAAGCTTTGAATGGGCGATAGATCCTTGGTGTTGGCTGAATCAGTGAGAGACATTCATCTATACTTTGATAATTATAGGAGTTTCAGAGACTCACAGACTAAAGTGCTCACTCTTAATTTCTTAACTGATTTAAATAACTCAAAAAACTCACTCCATATTTATAGATGTCATCTGAAGGTTTGTTATTATCACATAAAGCCTCAAAAATTCAAATTTAGATCAATATAAGAGAAAATTGCATCTAAAACATGTGATCAAATTATCGTTAGATAGCAGGCCGAACTTGTTCCATATGTAGGTTGAACTAACTGATCGGCCTGCCAAACTTATGATAGATAATCCCTGTAAATCTTTTATTTCTCACTTAAGATTCTTTGGATAAAGCCTTAGTTTGATGCAAATAACCTAATAGAGAAATTATCTGATTAAAACAACCATATCTAGATAATCTCTTGGAAAATAAATATTCTGGATAGTTCAACAAGTTTATCTTGAATTAATTTACAAAATTAATTCAACCGACAAATAGACATGAATTATCTGATCCTATTGAATTTTAGCCAATCTAATAATTTAACATAAGTCACCAATTTATTAAAAAAGCATACCGTATCTTTACAGGATTTATTATGAGCTACCCAAGGGTACCCGATGGACCTATATAGTTCAAGCTACTGATAATTATAAAATATAATATCCTATATACATAATTTATAATTATCAACTCTAATGTTATTCCATTAAAAGCTTAGAGCTACACTCTCGAATCTTATAAAATTACAAAGCCCAAATTAGCTAAGTGTCCATGACATATCATAATATATCATATCCTCGTAAAAGATCCATAATTGGCCTAAGAATAAATTCTATCTTACCTTCTTGATTATTTTTCTCTTACGTTCCATTATCTCACCATTGGAAAAATTACTATCCAAAGACAGTATACCATTCGGTTACACCTATGTATCTAAATGGTTAAGCGTGCCAGTTTTTCAATTACAAGATAACGCATATAAGAGGATATCATCGACTGCTAAAGATGAGCTATGGATTCTATATCTATGAATAATAGGTCTATGCTATCAAGAGTCATGTTTCCAATATACTGGTATGCATACCATTATAAAACATAGATGTCACCCTTTGGACATCAAATGATATAAGTCAAGACAACGAGCCCATTATTTATTTTAGGATTAAGATACAACATATATAATTGTCTAAGGTGAATTAATTTACCCGGATAGAATTATTAATCTAAATCAATTCTACTTTATGTCCCAATACTTACATCGTCACTTATGGCAATGCACCAATATTTCTATTTGTGGAGTCCACCTCCGATGCCCAAGACAAACCATCTCCAGCTAAAGATATAAGCAACATAATAACTTTTGTATGAATAAGGCGTCCAACTTTATTCTCTCAATTGCAGATCTTTTAATTTAGACCGTTACCTTTAGAATCATGTCTTCCGCATAATCTGTTTATCATATGCTTGATTCTTAAAGGTTTGGACTAACAGTTTCAAACTTTGGTTTGCTTATCATACATTCAACAAATATGAATGTAAAGAGGACAATAATTGATATATGAATAATAAATAAATTCTTTATTGATAAAATCTCTCCAGAAACATAATACATTTTACTTCTTAAGGCATACATGTTTAAGACATAATTCTTAAAAAAAAATACATTTTAAGCCCTCAATTTTTTAAAACTTGTATTTTTTACACCCTTATTTTTTAAAAATTATATTTTGATTTCTTATACAACATGTCTTAACAATAAATGTCGTATGTAATTATGACAATACTTTAAAGATGGATACCTTTAAAGCATATGTTGATTTGTGAAGGACATATTTACAAATAAATAGTGAATTTTTCATTATATTTGCATGTATGTATTTTTGAATACTTTCTAAATATTATTAAAATTCTATAATTATCTATGTGACCTTAAATATTGTGTATAAGTGTTATATAGGACAATAATTAAGGATGATAATTAACATAGTCAGTAATATAATTAATTATTCAATTATAGTATGGAATCCTTAATTAAGCGTTACTAGTGTAGGTCACTTCTATTAAAATTAGAATGGCCTTAACCGAACTATTAATATAATGATTAAATGAGTACATTGTACATAATGAGATTATGTAGGACCTGAACGTGATGTGATTTGCAAAAAATCATCATTTAATATGCGTTCATTGTACATATTTGATAACTTTGTAAAATAAAATTATTTTACTGATTTTTGTGCAGTTAAATTGGCTAAGTTCTTTAGATTTTGATTAATTTTAGTTTAATTTTATGTGTTTTTCATTTATTTTACTTTAGTTTAATTTCCTTTCAATTTATTTTGTTTTAGTGCAATTTTATTTTATTTTATTTTATTTTATTTGGGTTGATATTAAACTTATTTTTTGTTTATTTAGTTTCCCTTCAAACTATTTATTACTTTTCATTTGTATAATTAATATAGATGAACATAAACAAGACAACATTTGATATATGAATAATAAACTCTTTATTAATTAAATATCTCTAAAAACTTATTACATTATTTATTTTTTAGGGCATCTAGTCTAACACTTAGGATTAATGTCATGTTATATATTGATTTCAACCACATAGTTTTAATCGAAAATAGCATAAAGCTCTCAAATGTTATATGTAAAGAACAAGTTTGCTTCAATGTAAAGTTCTCATATAGTACGCGGTTTTAATCATACAGTTTCAACCACTCAATATTTTTTGGAGTGAATTTAATAAAATTAAAAAGTTCAGTAGGGGCCCTATGTAAGTCTCCAGAAATTCGCAGCAACTTAATTATAAGATTTCCAATTGGAGGAAATGTTCTTCAAGAGAGAACCGCATATTAATTTTGCTGACCTCTTCTCAATATTCATTTACAAAAATGAAAATGTAGGCAATAAACCATATTTATGCCCGTTCAAAAGGAAAAACA
>CAMOHE010046831.1:0-15958 GCA_946598075.1 Artocarpus hirsutus
AACAAAAACTTGCAAGTTCATCAGTTTTTTCCTTTTTTTATGATTCCTCTATTTATGGCCTCAAGTTTGTTACATTCTTGTGTTGTTTTAAGATTTATTCAAGTAATTATTTTGCCTCCCTGAGTAGGCTAACTGTAAATATATAACGGACCCTGCCATCCCTCTATTAGTAAATTTAGTGGCTGTTTGGCTGAGGGGTTCCTACTACAAACTCAGTTATAAATAGTGTAAAGCTTTCACATGTTATACTAACAATAAAAAAAATTGCTGCAGTATAAAGCTGTCACATGTTACAGTAAAAGTGGTTCTAACCACGGTTCCTACCACTTTTCCAAATTGTTTTTTATTTTACATGTTTTTTGACTCTCCATTGTTTCCTCATTTCTGATGTTGACCTTAAGTTTGAAATGAGATTTAGAATTGCATCTACTGGGCTAATTCTGTATTTGTTATGCTGCTGGAGTCTTTTATCTTGAATGTTTCTTTTAAACCAATTAACAAAGACTTAAAATTTTCAGGTTCTCTTTAGAAATGTTGGACAGTTCTGATTGATACAAAACCACATTGCCTTTTTGTATTTACTTTATTCCAATATGAATGTTTTAAAATAAACCAAATATATACATACATGTATATAGTCAAGTAGAAAAATGAGACATTCGTTTCAGTTACTTACAATTAAATGAGAGATTTTCTCTCTCAACCTCATGTTTAATTAAAAACTTTACCCTTCACACGCGGAGCTTGCCAAAAAAGAATGCATATACGTACATATATGTTCTATATGCCATTTACATCTCCTCACGTTTTCTATACTCGTCGATGTACAAGACGTCATTTTCTGGCCCAATGAAAGCACCAACATCCCTAAGTCCGAGGAAACATCATTAGAAAAACTATCCCAAATAAACAACCATAGCAGATGATCCAAATGTGAGGTTAATCTTCCTAGAACCTACTCAGAAAAACTTAAATGATCAATCTCTTTGACAAGCTCAGTTATTGTTTATATAGAAACAATTTCATATCCCTTGGTTTTCTGTCTGAAAGTTCTCCAAAAAAGCATCTCTACTGCCCCATTCTGCTTCTCCCAAAGCACTCTGTTGAAAATTCCAGTGTAGGCTTCACCTGATGTTGGGTTGCTCTCATTCCACTGCCGAATCTTGGCACAGCAGAACTGCGATTAGGCTGCCACATTAGGACTAAAATCATGCCTCTTGGAATAAAAAGACGATAATTTACTTAGAAGTGTTGGCAAGAAGGACATAAATTCGTTGCTTCTTAAAGATAAACTTCTTTCATATTATGATTTTCCCAACTCTTTCAAGAAATAAAAAGATCCGGCATATAAAATACGTATAAAAAAGAGAAAATTTGTGAATTATATTAAATATTAAAATAATTAACTGTCTGAGTGGCAAAATGATTTTACATGAGAGTCATCAAAGAAATAAAAAAATAAATAAAAATATAAAAACGAATCATTTGATAAACATTGTGGAATTATAAATGAAAATACAATATCAAATACATCATTTTCATGCTTTTTAATGCCGAACATAACATAGGCATCAAACATTTTCCTTGAAAATGGTTTAAAGCTACGGGTAAATTTCTTTTGAAGTTGCCATCTTGAGATTCCAAGATTCATTATCATGTTTTATGGAAAACATAATCTGTTTTTTTAGCATAATACATGTCAACGAACAATCTCTCATGCAAGCTTGACAATGAGCAAAATACAAAAGAAGAGGAAGCACATTTTTATTAGCATGGCTGACTTATTCTGGTTGAAGTCTTCCAGGAGTAAGGGAGCAAAACCATAGCCATCGTTATTTTGAGTTGAAGTCTTTCTCGGCCACGCATTTGAAGAAACTCCGCTGCCTCTTACCCCAACTCTTGCCTGCGGATTCGGGTGTAAGTATAAGTCTCCGATGAAGCGTTCAGGCCCTGCCACCCGTCGCATGGTCTTTCTATCGCTTGCAGCATCATTCTGCAGTGGATAAGGCCTCCTTTGACATCTTCCCTGCTCAGAATTTGCACGTGGTTTGGCCTTGACGCTTTTGAACTCCTTCGAGATTCGCATCCAGTCCTGTTCCCATTAGATCTTACATTACCACGGTAATGATCGTCATCATTAAAGGCTATAGAAGAAGGCTTGATTTGCTTCTTTTGCACGCTTTTCTCAAACTGTTTCGTAAAGACGGATGCTTGGTAGCGAGGTGAGTTGTTGGCAAGTATGTACAGTTTATTTTGAGGGTAACTAGGATTAATCTTTTCATTACCCCTCCCTTCCTTGCTTTGTCAAACTACGCTGTCTAATTTCCTTCACTTTCCCAGTCTCCGAACTTTGGCACAGATGACCCGATGCTGCAACGACAATAGAATAGATAAAAAGGTTGCAAGTGAACTTAGTAAAGGACATGTAAAGAAGCATAAAGCATCACCATTCTTGTTTTTTGAATGACATAGGAAGAATGATTTTTTCTGAAGAAACAATTACTTCCATTCATAAACATAACTTTCTTTTGAACTGCTAATTTTGGAAGAATAGTAATAAAAGTTGATTTCTTGAGCATATCTCTCATCGGTTGTTTTTTAAGAAGAGAACCAAAAAAATGGCTCCAAATCATAATGCTATATAAGTTGAGAGATTTCAACTAAATATGGTACAAGGAAAAGCGTTTTTCAAGCTGGTCATAACTTCTATTTTTTTCCCTTTCAACAAAAAGGAGAGTTTTTGTGTGTAAATTTATAACTGGCAATTCAAATCATGCAGAGAAAACATATATGCAGAAGATAAACTAACCAAGAGAGAGAAAAAGTTTCTTAAATCTCATTAGAAGATCAGATTCTAAGATAATCCAACTAGAGCTTCGAAATGCCAAAGTTTCACACTTCTTGTTTTGACCCCGTGACACCATCACTCTTTTTTTCCTTGATTTGATGAAGGTGCCAAAAACAGGACAAAAAACCAATAAACAAGTGTACTTGAACAAAATTCATACTAATTTTAGGATGTATGGAACATAAATAATAAAGATTATAATCCAAAGGAGAGCAAATAATTGCCAAACATAGAAAGCCATGAACTTTATAGAATTCAGACCCATTAAACAGACATACAAACATTAGCCTTCAATAAAGAAAACAAAAAGAAAATAAGTGAAGGTAAGAAACTTACAACCCTTGGTCTTCAATCAATGCTTGTTTGGTTAAATGGAAACAACTTTCCAACAAAATCCAATCAAATAATTTACCAAATGAAGGCCTAAACAACAGTTTGAAAGCTTCTTGACAAAAAGTCAAAAATTACAAACATTATGCAAAATGCGAATTGTGAAATAAGTAAATATATAAGGTGAGAATAAATAAAAATGAGAACCCCTTAACCATTGACTTTGACTCAACGGTAATGTTTGGCTTCACAATTTTCTATTTTATTAAACACTAGTTTATCAAAATTTACGTTTTCAACCCCCAGAACAGTACTTTTTTCATGTTTCCAAAAATAAATAAAAATATGTTACAAATCAAAAATAAACTAACATTACCCCAAAAAAATAAATTTTTAAACAAATAGAGATGAGAAAAGTGCTTTTCATAATTCATTTTAAGGGGATGGAACACTTCATGCGTATTCCCTCTTCCTTTGGCCCTTTCTTTGTGCGTGTGCCGTGCGTAAAATAATAATAAACACAACAACAATAAGTCACCTAGTATAATTTTGAACTGAATTTGTGAATAATGTACTCCACATAATGAAACCTACGCAATATTTTTTAAAAAGGAAAAAAGAAAAAAAACACATCTTATTGTCTTTACGTCTCTTTTATTTTTTTGTGAAGATCATCGTTATAACAATCCAACAAATTTTCACAATGTTTATCCAAGGGTCTAAAATCCAACTTCTCATTTAAAAAAAAAGGAAAAATCCTACTTCTCTTAATTTTAGGAGAAAAAAGGCAGACACATTTTTTTGCAAGCAGTAAAAATAACCAAATATTGATAAATCCATAATTTACTTAGATGATAAAATCGAGATTTATAAAATTTATTTTATGCTTAAATTTAGTAAGCTAAGAATTTGCTCAAATTTATCCCATGATCAAAGTTGTCAAATCCAGGACGTACCGAATTTACTTCATGAAGCCTTCATTATATACAATTTTTCTATCGTTTACTTATGGATTAATTACAAAAATTTCCTCTTAATAGGCAGAAAATTTATTAAAAAGGGACGGAGTATAAAAACATTATAAAATTTAGGTACAATATTAGAAGAAAAAAAGTTCAATGGATGGACGTCCACGCGTCTATTTGTGACTCCGTCGTAGTATGCTTACATTTCCCTAATCTATAAAATATCAACCAAAAAGCTCCTCTATTATGATTTTTTAACGTAAATGATACAAAAATCACTCATGATTGAATAATGTAGTGATGATACCTTACCATGTTTCATTTTTACCAAAGTGACAGAAGAGATTTTTTTTTTTCATTTTTTTAAGTTTTTTAGATCATTTTTTTAACAATTATAATATCTTTTAAACTGTATCAACTTTTACAATTAAATTAGTTTTAGGCATAATAAAGTTACCAAAATACTCCTATATTGTTGTATCAAATTTTAATTATGTTTAAATTTTCACTAAAAAATTCTAAAAAATGAGATTTATTGATCGAGGGAATGCATGTTATGTTTTGATGGTTGAGGGCCGACTATTATGAGCCTTGTAGTTAGGGGTAATTTTTATAACTAATCATTTATAAATTGATTTTAGTTACATAATATTCACTTTTCTATTGATATATTCATTTTTGCCCTTAACAAATCTTCTTTTGCAATTTTCTTTTTTAATTATCATAAATTTACTATTTACTACCATAGAGATTCAAAACTAGAGAATTAGATATGCTTGGCTCAACTGTTACTACTTAGACTAGGCCAAAAACAAATTGATCCAAAATAAATGATCAGTACCAATGAATAGGTCTGAGATCACTATTGGACATACACCCTAGTTGTAATAATCCAAAAAATTCAAAACTTAATAACTACGATCAATTAAGGATTTTTTATCAAAAAATTGATGACGAAGAGGGATTAGGCATTATGTATTGTAATTATGTGTGTTTTACTTGTTATGAGATTAGACTATAGTCTGTGTTTTATTTGTATTTTGTTATTCAACTAATAGAATTTTAATAATTTCTACTAAATTATTAATTTAATTTTGAAGATATTTAATTAATTACTTAATTTATATGTGAAGTAAATAGAAAGAAATAAATCCTACAAAATAATTTTTTATCAGTAAAAATAAAAATTCTATAAAAATTAAACAATAAATCCAAAAAGTACATTCAGAAACTTTTAGCAACCGCATAAAAGTTACATTTAATTATATTAAAAAGGGGACAAAGATTTAGCGACAACTTTATATGTCATAAAACATTGTCGCTAAAACTAATAATTCAAATCCAATTTTAAAAAAATTGAAAACCTTTTGAAACAACAAATTCAAAAAAAAAAAAAAAATCATTGCTAAAAACTTGATGTATGAAATTCTCATCGTCAATTTTTAGCAACTACGCTTTGTCGTTACTAAAGAGTTTATAGTGACAAATTTTTAGCGCGTTAAATACATCTTTGTTTACTGTGTGAGAAATAGTTAAATGGTGTTGCCCTTACGAGTACTCTTGTTAAATAGATCTTCATTCTATCAAAGTAGTTGTCGTCGTCAATCATCGTGTGTGGTGTTTTTTTTAACTTTATCTTTGTCCTTGGGTAGAAATTGAGTGCCTTGTTTCAAAAAAAAATATAAAAGGATTAATACTTTTGACTAAAAAGATATTTGTTAGTAATTAGAAAAGTATTTGGTTTATATTTTTCAAGAATTTTTCTTATCTAAAGATAAAAGATTTTTCCTTGCCAAAAAAGGATTTTGCCTTGCAAACTGCTTGGTCGTGAAAGGATTTTGTTTTCTCCTAAATTTTAGGAGACTTTTACTGTGGATAATGAAAAGGTGACCTACTGCTAGTTGTTATCCTTCAACCATTAGATCTGTGGAAGGAAAAAAATGCTCGGATTGTTATAGGGTCGAGGGTCGCAATCCACAGAGGTAGAGGGTTCCCTGACCACCACTGTGTGAACAATGATTGGCAACCCATGGTCGTAGATCCAAGGTGAGTTGTGACCTGTCTCAGCCTCTCACCTGCATCGGCAGAGTAGCCATCCTCAACTAATGGCGAGTTTGTTTAGTTTTCATCATATGATGCAAATCTTGTGAATAATTTAATATACACTCACCATTATCTGTTTTGGATAGAATTGTCTCACGGCCAAAGGAAAGCCACAGTAAACACTTTAGTAGAGTAATAAGAGAACTATGAGTGAATTAGAATATAATATGGGCATCAATCGAATGCACACTCGATGAGATCTTTTTGCCTTTTACAAAAGGAAAATGATTTTTCACACCTTTTTTGCTTCTTTTTTGAATTTTTTAAATAATATAAAACCTTTTCTTCTGAATGAATTTGCCACGAGTGGCCGACAACTATGGTTGGTGATTTGACAGCTTCAATAAAGCATGTGTTGCATCAAATTAAAGTAGATTCCAACAATTGCTCAGCGCTATCGCTCGATACGTTCAGTAGCCTTGTCCAACATAGAACGTCATGTATATTTCATCTTTTTGAAAAGACATATTTACTATAATTTTAGAATTACTTCAATGTCTTATATAACATCATCATTCCTCTACTTCAATGGTGTAAATATAGCACTTACGTGGGGTCTGCTAGTGGATCCAGCCCTATGAGGACCGACGTGGTTGCCTTTATTGTGTGAGTTGGCTATGAATAACAATACCTTATAACTCTTTTGAATGTACATATTTATGCATAAATAGCTACATATATTTTTTCACTGTATGAGTCGTCACACACCCTAGAAATAAATGCAGCCACAGGGTCCCGCCATTTACAGGTTTGGGACGTGAAATTGGGCATAAACATGATCCAATTTGCCGCGCTGCATGAAAAGTTACCTGTTCAATTCAACAAAACATGTAAGGCGTGGAAGGTCGTGGGAGATAATACGGCCTCCTTTGAGAGTGGTGTGGGATACACGCAAGAGATTATATAGCCCCTAACTATGATGCATGGGCTGATATTCTGGTAGCTGCTTGGATTTTGATTCCTAGCAGAATATGGGTAATAATCTATCTCATCTTACAAACTTGAAATTTTTTCCCTACTGTTTTATTATTAATGTTTGAATAAAATGAGAAAATTTTTCCCTACTGTTATATTATTAATGTTTGAATAAAATGCAGAAGTAGTTTGACATACCTCATGAGGCCAAGATAGATTCCATCATATTTTGTGAGGCCATAAGAGCATACCTTGGAAAAAATGATTTTATTCCATCATATTTTGTGAGGCCATAAGAGCATACCTTGGAAAAAATGATTTTCACCAAATATTCAAACATTACGAAGAACAAACCAACCTAGTTCATGTTAGGGCTAGGATCCCTTCCAACATTAGGTGTTTGAACATTGACACCTATGATGTAATCGATTTATGTCTTAAAATTTTAGGTTTATATTTTCCTTTATCTTTCTTTAACGATCGTAGTATAATGAATTGCATATCAATAATAATTTTCTTCTTTTAATATATAGGCTAAGTCAAGAATAAATGCAGCTAATCGTACAAATTTCAAGTGACTGAGCTATCAGCGGCAATCATGTTATGCCCAATATGGGAATAGGATGGTGAGTCACTTAATTTATTAGTTTGAAATTTTAACTTTTGCAGGAAAAAGAAAGTAATAACTACTGACACAATTTCAATGTTGCAAATGAATCCCAAAATATGGCGACCGTAGTCGCTCATTGATTATTGACGTGACTAGCCTTTCTGCCAGGGTAAAGAATGGGCCAATGATCCTATTGTGGTTGCACATGTAAGCATTGTTTTATCATATTATTCAATACTTGTTTTTTAAAATTTATAGTTTATAATTTTGTTAATTCCTTTATTCGTCTTATTTTAATCACAGGCTTAGATGATTGAGGAAAGACAAACTCAACTTACGCAATCTACTAGAAACTCGTCCACCCCTATCGTGGATAAAGAGGAGATCTTGGAACAGGTGCTTGGCTCACATAGAGGGGTGAGTAAAGGAATAGGTCTAATACTTAGTATGCGGCAAATTGCTTCTAGTTTTTTGTTCGTCAGATCACAATCATCCCAAAGCATGCACACACAACTTCCGCTAGAGGTTCAACAGTGACTCATACAGATGTACAACACAAACGTACAAAAGACTGCTGCAATGTCATGACTTGATCCAAACCTTAACTTCGCTCTGCGTAGTTGCTTCTCTTGCATAAACTGATGAAGAACATAATGATGCACAAAATTTAGGAGATTAGACATTATGTATGTAACGACCCTGCCTAAATGGTCATTATTTAACTACATAATTATATTCTTAATCTTAACTTATAGTAAAATACTAAAATTTGTGGAACATTTTTAACATAATATTAATTTCTTGAATTAGTTTCTTAAAAGCATTCCTTAATTAAAATATATCTTTTGAAAATATTTTCAAAATTAAACATTACTAAAAATAATTTGTTTAAACTTTTCTTTTATATATATATTGCAACATATTAATCTTAAGGTGATCTAATCAAAGGCTATGAGTTTACAATCTCAGTTTTGAATCTTACATATGCAAGATTTCTTATACATATATACATTATTTATTTTAAAACTAATGCGGAAAATACTTTTGCAAGCCATATCCATACCCTTCTCTATCGTCCGTCCGCTGCTTGCCACTATCCATCATAAATTGCTGACGAATTACTTAACTATAGCATGGACATATCTGAGTGAGTTTTCGCTCAACAAGTAGGAAACATTTACTCTTAAAATAAAGCTTAAAATATTTATTATAAATATGACTGAGTTGATAATGCTTCATTACGAACATATCTCATGTATCTAATCCATCATACTTCATAGGCCCTAATACATATGTGCCTGTTACATGCAATCATCAGAAAGTTAGAGTTCACAAAGGTCCCTGACAACCCTAGACCATAAAATAAACTGAATTGGATGTCTTCATGTAGGTTGAGAGGTCTTGAATTGTTCTTATAGGTCAGGAGATTGGTACGATACTTTTAACTTAACTTATCTTATCTTATTATATTTGTCTTATTGTGTGTATGTAATATGGCACTGCATATCATCACATAACATAAATTATAACTATTCTTAACAAATGATGAACATGCAATATAATTTCATATAGCATACATCACATACAATATATTATATAACAAAAACATGGCATAGTATGACATATCCTAATCTAGCATAACATAGCACGATACATACAATGCATTTCACAAAACATAACTTGGCATACTAATATCTCATATTACTTATGTTGGCTCATTATTAAACCTAAGGTTTTTGAATATGAATAGTATTATTGGACTCATAAGCGTATGTCTAGTCACTATTCATTTCATCCTTAAGAATAAAAAAGAACCTGATAGCTTGGACATCTACATTATTGGTCGATGTAACTCATGTTGCAACATCACATATGAAACTTAATGAAAAAGTTTCTAAAATTGCTATCGATTTAATTATAGTTTTATATAATCATAGGGAATAATAAATTGAGTGGTCTCAACTCTTAGAAGCATAAACCGAGCATTTTTTAAATAAAAATCACTTTGCATTACAAATGATGGAACACAATGTTGCGACAGTATGCATGACATCTATTGAAAAGCATTGATAATCACCATTGGTGGTGCTATAGATACCTCAAGAGTCTTGTTAAACAATAAGATTAGGTTTTCAATAGAAAAATGTAATGTTTAAGCCTTTTGTACTATTGATGTTGTAGCTGATGCTACAACCCATGTTGCAACATCTCCTACAATAGTGTTGTGATAACAAATAAAAAATACTAGAAATATCATTTTGGGGTTAAGATTTTGGTTTTTAACATCTTAAACAAAAATCATTTATGTTGTTGTAATAAAAATTCCCAAGTTTTTAAAATACAGTAGAAAAATTCTTGAAAGTGCCATTTTAAGGTTAAAGAGAGTGGAAAATCGCTCTAGAACACCAAAAATAATCTAGGTCTAAACTCATTCATACACAACATGCATAATATTAAAACTACATTAATAGAAACCCATATAACTATAACATAACCAAAAATAAAAATTGTTACATGCCAACAACACTTAAAATAAAACCACAAACTATTTTCTTAACTTTAAATGAGAAGTTTAAAGGTGCACCCTTGTAGATATACTTTTGAGAGATTCCTCCAAAGTTTCCTCCTTGAATTGATTTTTGGCTAGTGATTTTTCTAGTAGTGGGAGAGAAATTTTGAAGGAAATCAATAGGGAAAAACCGGTTCTTTCTTATAGAGGAAATTGGAAAAGCAAGGAAGAAAATGACTTGCTTTGCCTTAGGAGAATTTTAAAAGAAAAGAGAGAAAAATGATGCATTGAAATGGATGGGTCTATACATAGACTTTTCTTAAAGTTTGACTAATTTTCTACTTAATTTCTAACTCATCATTAAAGTATTTTATGGACAACTAAGTAAGACAAAATCTTGGTTTTTCCTTACTTAATATAGGCGCCAATTCCATGAGAAAAATGGAAGGAAACTAGCTCATAATGACATACTTTTAGCCTTAGACTTTTGACGAATCAAAGTTACATTTTGTCATTTTTGTCGTGCCATTTTACCCACAAGATCCCTTAATTTAGGGAATGTAGATAAATTTTTAGCTGGCTAAGGGAGACTAAATAGTGGTCAAGAAATTTCGGCACCGTCAAGTTTGTCCAACACAGTCTAATACTAATGTCAGCATAAGTTAATACCAATAAACTTTAAATCGCATAATAAAATTAAATTGTTTTTTATTTAAAAATCATTCCTAGAATGCATACACATAAAATTGATATTTTTAATACTTTGCCTTGATATTGACACATTCTTGATAGTGTCAATTTCAGAACTCAGATAGCTTTTTTTTTTTTTTTTTTTACCAAAAATGCTACTTATGTAACTCCAAATTTAACTAATAGGATGTAATGCCCCTATGTGGAGGTTAGTAGTATTTAGTAAATATAAATAAATCTTATAATATCATTTCAAATCATTAAAACATTACCCATGAGTCTTTAAAATAAACAAAACAAGTACATATTTAAAATATCAATCCATAGTTTAGTGTAGCACTAAATATTAAAAGTACAATCATCAGCATCATTGTATAATTCCTAGTCAATAGATGATTAAACATAGCCAACACTATAGTTTATGAGTCTTACATGATAAAAACAAATACATATATGTATATATATATATATAGAGCTAGAAAAATTCCAACACGTCACAAGCAGTGTTGTCTACTTCTTATCGGATATTGCACTGAACTCCACCCGAAAGGTAAAAATAATAAGAGACAAGCATCAACATGTCTAATAGGAAAACCATTATTTACCTTTAGGTTTTATTATTTACCGTATTGATACCTGCATGGTTAGTTATCCAACAAAATTATTCATGTTATAATATTTCCATTACGTTCACATCTAGTGGATAACCTATAATAAACATTACCAAGTTCCATATATATATATATATATATATTAGTTCATGATTAAACAACGTTTGTCGGTATCCACAACAAGGTTGAGAATCATGTCTCTCTACTCAACAAAATCACAAAGGCATGCTTGACAACTCAATCAATCATTTCAAGAGTTGTTGGGTGAGAGGACATCAAACTCTATATCCTCATAGTGCGTTCTAGGACTTTTCAAGGGAGTACCGTCGTCTCCCATTTACCTGAGGATATTCGTGTCTAAAGACGTTACTGCTGTCATCTTTACATCTTACCATTCCTCTTATAAACTTATTGTTATGTATAAAGTTTATATTTCCTAACCATGCGTTTCAAATTATATCAATACATGTCAAATCAATTTAACCTCGTTGTACATTACAGGATGAATCCACATTATTGTGTCATTAGTGATACTCATATATTAACAGAATAACATATACGTATCTTGCAATGCAAAGAACCAATTTTAATTACAAACCTTATAGAAGATGAGTAATAGAATCCCTACCTATTTGCACATAATTTACTATAACTTCTAGATTACACAATTGAGTTCACTATGTAAGCTCCAAGTACGTTGTTATCCTAAGACGTATAAAAATAACCATGCTTAACTTAAATCATAATCTATAATTATGTCAATTTACCATTTATTTTTAATGTTGTGCCATAATCATTAATATGCTAAAAATATGGATATCAGTTTTTCGAACTTAATTTTAGTAAATTATGAAATAAATAAAGTAACAAATAAATAAAAAAACATAAAAATTTTATTTTGGTACAAAATGTGATAGAATGGATTTTTAAAATAAATAATATGATTTTAAAATATTTAGAAATAAAACAATTAAAAAGTTTGATATTCCTTAAAATAAAATTATTAGAAATTACAAAATTCATAGACAAGTATTTATTATTTCCAAAACATAAGTTCTCAAATAACTACTCTTATCCTAATGGTTTGGTCTTCTTTATTCCTCCCCTAGATTGGGATTCAAACCCCACCTGAAGCATAAAATCTGACTTCTATTTTTTTTTTTAATCTCTCTTTGGGAAAACGACATGTCGTTTTCCCTTTTTAAGGGTAAACGACACAAAACTAGGAAAATGACACAAAACCTATGCAAATGCCTAGATGAGTCCTTGATTATTCTTCACCCATTATAAATCAAAATTCAAGTTTTGAACATGTTTCTAAGCTCAAAAACGATATATGATCATCCACAAATAACAAAAACACGTTTTTGATAACTTTTATACTAAAACACAACTTTAAATCACAGTTTAGGTTTTGAAAATCTAACCTCAAAACTTAGCTCAAAAGTGTTATTTGATCTTGAAAACATCTAAGCTTCTTTGATCTATGAGTTTGTGGGACGATGTTTTGTGGATTTTTTAAGAAAATAGCTTGTTGTTTGAGTTTCTCCTTGGGTTCTCTTTGTTTTAGGTATCATGAAAGAAGAAGAAAAGGAAGAAGAAAAAGACGAGGGATAGTAGGGATAGAAAGAGGGACGTGAGTGGGAGGGAGTGATAGGACGAAACAAATAAGAAGAAGAAAAAGAAAGAAGGGGACAAGAGAAAGGCTAGGAGCATGTGCTCTCAAGTCTCCTTTAAAGACTTTTGTGCTAAATAATATCAAATAGCATTTTCGTGAATAAACAGAATAGAGAAGGCATTTTGGTAATTTTAGATGCAACAAAATTTACAAAAAACTTTAATTAGCACACTAAAAATTTAAATTACATACAACTATACCCGTTAAAAATAACAGGTGTTACATAGGCAATTAAGAATTTATTTTGTGTTGGAGCATTTTTTTAATATAAACTATTAACACTGTACTATACTTGAAAATTCTCATAATTTAAATTCTCAAGTTATCTATGGATTGAAATTTCTTATATCATAAATTGCGAAGGAAATAATCAACCTAATTAGTAAATCATAAAAATTGATAAATTTAAATAAAATATTTATATAGAATTATGGAATATTTATATGAATTCCATAAATGATTCAATCACAAATTCACATATAATATTTTTCCAAAAAATCCTCAACTTAAATATGTAAATTACATTATTTAATTCTAGAATTTATCGGTATTACACAAATTCACTCTAATCATGGAATCATAGAATTTCACAAATCTTTACGTAAAATATATTATTGGGTCTTTTAAGAAAACTTTTGACGTGTATTCTTGAATTTCATTGGTATAACCAATCAAATACTTAATTATTATATGAAAAATTATGCTCATAAACTATAAACTCAAGGTCATGCAATGTATTATAATTATGTGTGTTTTACTTATTATGAGATTAGACTATTTTTGTGTTTTATTTGCATTTTGTTACTTCAATTAATAGAATTTTAGTAATTTCTAATCAATGAAAATTTAGTTTTTAAGATTAATTAATTAATTAAAATTACATTTCAATTAAATAGAAAAAGTAAATCCTGAAATTAAACAATTCTATAAAAACAAAACACTAAATTTAAGAAAAAATTGCATTCGGAAACTTTTAGTGATGACATAAAAGTTACATTTAATTATATAAAAAAAACCAATAAAGATTTAGCGACGAATATAACATGTTGTAAAACACTATGGTCACTAAAAGTAATAATTCAAATTCAAATTTTTAAAAATTGAAATCTTTTAAGGACGATAAATTCAAGAAAAGTCACTGCTAAAAATTTGATGTATGAAATTTTCATCGTCAATGTTTAATGACGACATTTTATCCTTACTAAAGAGTTTTAACGACGTCATATTGTCACTAAAAAATCAATGACTTTTGGATTTTTAACCACCACAAATATCACCATTAAATTATGTGTTTCTTATAGTGACGATGGAGTAGCTTTCCTCACATAACTAATGGTGAGCTTATTAAGTTTTGACGAGGCACAAAAAAGGTGCCTAAATGACTAGGGGAAAAAAAAACTTTTCATTCCCCTAAAAAAAAAAAAAAAAAATTCCCATTTTAATTTTTCCCGGACAAAGAATTCTCAACATAAACTTTTATTCCATAAATTTGTCCTTTTATCTCTATTTTCGTAACATTCGTGAGCAAATCAACACGATAGTTGATGCTCTATTTTTTAAAATTTTGAAAAATCAACGAACTTTTAGTAGTACTTTTTTCCTCTCTTTGTTGGGTTTACGCCCTCCATGAGTCGGACTTTTTTTTTTTTTTTGGTGCCCGTTGTTTCTTCCTTTCTGAATGCATTGTGCATAGTTAATTCCATTCTTATATAATAGCGTTCTCACTTGAAGAGTTGAAATGAAATGTTGGGCGCAAGGAGCTTCATCGGAGATAACATACGATTTAACCGATTGGCTGTGCTTTAAATGATTTGGAAGACGCTAAAAAGAACTCACACCAAATCATTTGATTTTTTTTTTGCAATAAATATGTGCATCAAGTTTCACTTTTAAAAAAATTCGAGTACGTAATGGGTAGAGATTTATGAGAAATTAAACTGGAGCCAGTCAATAAAGGCGGCTGTAAGGGCGCTGTAGACGAAGAAGTTTCTCATACTTGCACTCCTCAATGGCTCTGCTGAGTCATCCGCATAATGGAACGTGTTATATTGTACTTCACACGGTTAATGCATCTGTTGGTAATGGGAACACGTATTCTTTCATTATTTATATCTTTAGAAAAATTACAAAAAAATTGGAAAACTTGTAAAAGAAGGCAGTGCAGTACAGCGATCCCAGGGTCCAAGCGGTGATTAAAGTATTGATGGTCTTTTCTATCTGCTTGACAACTTGAGATACACAGCCATATAGGGGAAAAGAAAAGGACTTTACATCGAGGACTAAATTATTTGGCGTAGATTTTTTCTTTGCCATAAAGAGGATAACATAAAAATGTTAGAACAGAATTGTGATAAAAACTATCATCATCTAAGATCATTCATGTCAAATCATCAAGAATATTAATAAGATGCGGAAGCTAACCTGAATCCATTGTTGAATGTGATTCTTGAATCTTTTGGTTGAGGATCTTCCAAGTCTGGTACGTAAATCCTCCTTTCAGAATGCTCTGTGATTTTTCTGTAGATTGGGAACAGAAAAATAATGTATGTACTGACTTGGGGACCACAACCCCTTTATATAATTGCTAAACCCTAGCAATTATCCTTAATTACCAATTTAGCCCATCATAAAATTAGTAATTACCCTTTTGGTCTCTACACATAGGAGGCCCACACTTAATGATGCATTAAAAGCCCAAA
>CAMOHE010046832.1:0-10873 GCA_946598075.1 Artocarpus hirsutus
CAGGATCTCAAGAATTTTCTTCATTCTCATTTGGAAATGAAAGATCTTGGTCCTTTGAGCTACTTCTTAGGTCTTGAAGTTACTACTAATTCTACAGGCCTACACTTGTCACAAACAAAATATGCTTATGATCTTATTGCCAAAGCAGGATTGACAGATAGCAAGATAGCCTCTTCACCACTCGAGCAAAATGTACGGCTTTCTCTTTCTGATGGTACTCTTCTCACAGATCCGACTCTGTATCGAACCTTGGTGGGTAGTCTTGTTTACCTTAACAGTTATGCGACCAAATATTGCATATGCTGTTCATTTGGTTAGTCAGTTTCTTTCTGCTCCTCGATCAACCCATTTTGCTGCCGTTCTTCGTATCTTGAGATATGTGAAGGGTACCATGTTTCATGGATTACATTTTTCCTCTAGCTCCTCTTTGGATTTAGAATGTTATTGTGACGCAGATTGGGTGGGGGATCCTACTGATCGTTGCTCTACAACTGGCTATTGTTTCTTTCTTGGTTCGTCACTCATTTCTTGGCGCAGCAAAAAGCAAACTGTTGTCTCTCGCTCCAGCACTGAGGCTGAGTATCGAGCTCTTGCCGATGCAACATCTGAATTGCTATGGTTACGATGGCTCCTTCAAGACATGGGTGTTTCTCATCATTCTAGCACCCCCATTTATTGCGACAATCAAAGTGCTATTCAGATAGCTCATAATGACGTCTTTCATGAACGCACTAAACATATCGAGATCGACTGTCACTTCATTCGTCATTACTTGCAAAGTCAAACTCGTCGGCTTGTTCCCGTTGCTACCACATCCCAGAAAGCTGACATCTTCACCAAGTCACATCCATCTGGTCAATTTTTAAACCAAGTTTCCAAACTCAAGTTGGCTTCTACACTACCATCTTGAGTTTGAGGAGGGGGTGTTAATATAATAATTATAGAAAGTGAGACAATTTTGAGTATTAATACAGGTCAATCACACAGGCTGTATGTGAGACAATTTTAGGTATTAATACAGGTCAATCACACAAGCTGTATAGTGCGTATAGTGCTTGTTTTTCTCCTTTGATTTCTCATTGTAATTCCTATATATAAAGGCTCTAAGCCTTCTTGTAATTGCAGACAAGAAATACAATTCTTTTTTCTTCTCACTACTTATGTTCTCTTCAAAATGAATTCAAACTCTAACCAATCACAATTTTGCATAAGCAACTTGTTATATGTATCTTAGTAGCTTTACTTTGGCACGAAATGTATTATGCCCAAGATTGATCGGTAATGTCTTCATGGACGGTAATTCTTCTGCATCTATCTTATACCATTTGGAGGTAGCTTTTTGGAGAACGTTGAGCTATCTGATGAGTTTATTGTTAAAGAGAGAACCATTACCAGCTGTTGCTTTCTAATACACAAGTGATATAAAATACAATGCACATTGTAATATATAATAAAAACTATGAAATTTTCTACCGTAAGCATAGAAATAGCAGGAAAAAGCCTACTATTTATCATAGGGCAATGGGATCTATAACGAAAAAAATGCGATAGAAACAAAGAATAAAAACACACAGAGATTTACGTAAAAACCTAAAACATGAAAAAACCACAGGTAAAGGAGAAGAAAATAACTAAACTTGTAAAGATTACAAGATTGAGGCTTTTAGAGAGGCTAAAATTTGATAATAATAAAACCCTAACGCAATACATCATATATATATATATAGATATAAACAAAACCCTATGGTTCTAAAAATATAAACTGAGCAGCCTAAAAATACAAATGTTTGTACTTCAGGGGCCTCAGTGAAATCAGTTATGGGCTACGAAATCGAACCTTCGCTATTACCATCGATTTCATGAAAAATCTTACATTTAGTTTTCACAACAATTGTCGCATCGTAAAGTTTTTGGGTCGAGTCAAACTGAATTTGGGTCACCAAACTCTAACAAGATCTATCTCAGATGGCTGTGTACGTAGCACATTAGAGGGAGTCTATTGATGATCTTGATACAAAAATAATAAAACCAGAACAAGTGCTTCGTACTCTTTTAATTACTTGTTTTATAGTTAAATTGTCTTTTTTTACTTGTTCATTGCTTGAATTCAATTGGATGATTATGTCAACTGTGATGTGAATCATTGCATGTGATTAGAGCCTTTTTTTACTTGATCTATTTTTCCAACTATGCTTTCTTTGTAGTTGTATAACGTGCATTTTCTTTTAAGTTCATACTACGAGGACGACAAAGCTTATTTGTTTCAAATGCTTCTTCTTGATCTCATGTTCTTGTCTTTGTATCCGATTTCTTGTATCTAAACTGATCTTTCATTGTCACTTTAAAGTTTATAGGATTTTTGTCTTGCTTTTTCTTGTTCTTTTTCTTTTTTTTAAATGATAGAAATTTTCTTTAGTTTTTTTTTCCTCCATAAAGAGCTTCTTCCAATTAGCCAAAAACTGTTTTAGTTTTTGACTCCTAGATTGCAAGCTTGTTAAATTATAGTTACAATTTCTTCGTAATTTTTTCTTAGAAGTTGGGCTGTAAACATTATCCCAACGGCTAATGCATTGTTTGTTGATCAATTAACACAAAAAAATAATGAAAAGTTGAATGATGCAATTAACTGTTGAGGTACGATTTAGTCAGGCCCAAATCGTTTGTTAAGGCCCAAAATAAGGATTTAAAAATTTAACTAAAGCAAATCGAGCCCAACAATATTGATCGATTTGAAGCAGTTTGACATGAGAAACATCGTTTATCTAGCGTCTAAACAAGTTAAGGCTTCGATCGGTTCGATCAATTACAAACCAATCATATGATTCATTCTAATAATATTTTTTGTCGTTGGAGGTTTGTTTTCAAGTGTTCATTTGACGGTATTGATGAACATGACTTGACAGTCGTAAAAGAAAATGTGTCAAGTGACGAGCTGAGACATAGAAAAAACTCGATTTTTGTGACCTATCGTAGATCGACAAGTATCTCACTATTGCAGTTACTTAGTGTACTATCATTCTCACTTTTGTTCAGTTGAAAGCCATTACCTTTCTTTTTTCTCTTTATAAGGGAACAACATCTTCATTTGTAAGGAGGATAGAAAAAAGGCATACAAAAACTCTACAGAAATTTCTTCTTATTTTCACTAGCATCTTTGTAATTTGTACACGTCAAATTCATTCGTAATGAATAACAGTGGACGTAACTCACTTTATAGAGTAAACCACTATAAATCTGTGTGTGCGTTATTATTTATTTTTTCAGTATTGATTGATTTGGCTCAATTTAATTCTTAATTATTTTTTGAAATTACCGTAACAATTTTCTTGGAAGATAAACAGATCCTAATAATGTAGATTTGAGGCCCAAACATAATACTAGCAGAATATTAAATTGACTTGTTGTGTTTATATTTAATTGTAGATCCAACGTTTACACTGACCTATTAGTATAGTCAAAGTTCGGGCTCTTCAAATCTTTTGACCGGAGCTCTCTCGCATTCTATTAACTGGTTGTGAGATCAAATATCACAAATTAGTGGAAGATGAGTTCTGTTGAAATACTTGGTCTTAATTTTGCTTTAAGCCCTACATTATTTCACACCCATCAATCTCCACTTCAGGTAAATTGTTGTGTTTCTGATTTCTTCAATCTTCCTGAGTATTTTGGTTCATAGTCCTCAATTATTTCTAATTAAGGTTGTCGTTCTTAGATATATGTTGATGATTTTATTATTTTTAATTTTATGCTTAAATGTTTTCTTAGGGTTGGACTCACAAACTACACTGGATTACAACTTAGGTTGTCGTTCTTCCACATGATATTCTAAAGTCAAAGACTTGGCTGGTCAATTTGGAATACTTCTAAGGGAACATGAGAAGAGGGAAAAAGTGTGTGGAAATAACTTAATTCAATCCCTGACAGTCATACGTCCAAAACGCTGGGATTTGAGTAATAAAACAGTGAAGTGTGACATTTTTTCTTTTTTTGAAGAAATGTGGCAATTTTATACTTTGATGGGCGGTTAAGTTAATATGACAGTTTTTACCCCAGTGAAATTTTTATTAAATTCGTCCCTTTCATTTGTATCCCCTAATTCTTTTTAGGTGAAATTAACTAATACATATTTAATGTTATATTCTTATGATTTTCTTTTCTTTTTTATAGGGGATTTGTTTTCTCTTTTCTTACTAATGAGTTATATTTTTTGGTAAGCTTTTAAGAAAACAATAGATTAAAAAAGGAAACTTAATCCTTTAAAAGTTTATATCTATGGCTTGTTATTAAATAAAAACTCTTTTAACATGTTTTATATAAAAAGCTCAACAGATTCAAATTTACATCTATGGTTTGTTACTAAGTAAAAACGCTTTCAACATCTTTTACATAAAAAACTCAACAGATTAAATTCGCACGTGTGAAACACGCGTTCACAACTAGTTTATCAGAAAAAAAAAAAAAAAGAATGTAATTACAATAACACGATGAAGAAATATTAAAAATATAAGACCATTTTTCCAAACTCTGCAAGAAAAAATATGAAGGAAACAAGACTGTCGTTTGCTAAACCACGTTAAACATTCACACGTTGTCGTTATTTGATAAACCACAAAAACGGCAGCAAACTCTAAAACAAAAGCTAGCTATCGTAGTTCAACTGACAAGCAAATGAAAATTTTGCAAAACAACAAACGACAAAAATTTCATACGAAAAAGAAATATGGTCTTTTGTACGAGAAACGACATGAAAATTTGTAGTAAACGACTGCATGACTCTTCGTAGTAAACGCCAAAAAAATTAAAAATGGAAACGACGTGTCATCGTTCACACGATAAGCCAGAGGGATTTCGCATTCCAAACTAACCGTCCTTTTCCGAATAAAGGACGCCGTTTTTAAAAAAACAAAAACGACGTAACGTTAGATGATAAACGACAGAAATTTTTCAAAAAGCGAACTGCATTGCAAAATTCGAATTTTAGAACTTATTTCACAGCGTCGTTTCAACTATATAGTTTCAAGTATTAATCTCTTATATGTTATAGTGTAAAACAAAAATAAGATATAGTATAAAGCTCTTACATATTAGAGTAAATTCGTTATAACTCTTCGTTCTAATTATATTATCAAACACACCTTTAAATAACTAAACAAACATTCATTTTTCAATAAAAAGGATCATACATGGCATGATAAATGTCAGTAAATTTTAATGAACGAACTACGAGTCATTTTTCCTTAAAAAAAACAGGGAAAAAAAAATCAAACAAGTTACCAATGATTGAATAACTGTTACGAGAAAAGGCAATAAATTACTTAATTAACGTCGGAGGCAAACTTGAAAATGCATAAACAATAGTCCATAAATTCCTCTTTGCGCACTTTATGATATTAAAACTCTGTCAAATTCCCAAAACAAATTTATGAAGTATTAAGCATCCCTGGTCGGCATCACACCAATGTCCTCCTTCACTTGTTTCTTTTGAAGATTTCTCAGAGTTGATTAAGATGTTCTTTTCACGTTCTTGATTAGAGTATTTATTCGTTTGATCTAGATCACGAGTTTAAGGACATGTTTTTGGGCGATGAACAAAATTTTGCCCCAACAAGAAGCCCATTATGAAGGACTGGTCATATTTTGAGCCGCTTCTGTAAGAATGGTATTCCAAGAAAATAATTAGTCCATATTATATAATCCTATAGAACTACGCAAGGGGTGAGGGAAAAAAAAGACCAATTTCTGTCGCAGCGTTTCTTACATGCACAAACCAACGTACAATGAGAGGATAACCAACATCTGTATACCTTGAAGCTGTACTATTGTCGAGTAGATGATACCACAAACTTTTTATTCTAAAATCTATATGGCAGGCTGTAGCCTAGAGAGCAACTCATTACCAATAAGATTTCTCTATGCACATTAATGAAACGAAGAAGAACAAAGCATCTCCGAAGAAAGAGAAAAAAATTACACCCAGTTGCTAGACAGCGCAAAATCATGGAATCTAAAGGAGAGCTCCCCAGCAGTATCTCGAACAAGCCTTGGTTCTCGACTACTATTACTAACATCTCCTCCGCTATCATGAGCTTCTTCAATAGTCAGAGGCAGTACTTGGTTCTCATTTGGGTGCCGCGATAACTGAACTTCGGTTGGTAACGACAGGACAGGTGGGGAAGCCGCCCTTATCCTTGCCTGGCTTACTTTTGTTGAAACCAGTGCCCTGTCCCACAGAAAAACATGAATGATTATAGGCACCTTGGCATGCCGATGCAAGGACAGCTTCTGGCTCAGTGAAATGGTATCAAAGCATCTAACAGCTCCTGTTGAAGAGACTATCCATGGGAGGACCTTCTGGTTTGAAACTCTTGACACAACCAGCAGCCTAGATGTGTTCATCCCTTGTCTGTACAGATTGTTGAGCCCCGATCGGCTAGAGGGCACATCATCATCACCTTCCATAACTGATGAAACGTAAATAAACCCCTGTCATAACAAAGAAATGATAAGGAAGCCTGTATTTGATGATATTGTGTGCTATCTATTGACTAAAAAATTTTGTCGGGACTTTGAGAGAAAATAAGGAGACCTCTTCCGTGCGGCTAATGGCAAATCCAAGTTTTGTGTCGCCTTCTTGTATCTTGATTTCAAGAGCAATCTCCCCTCCCAGGGGTGCATACCAGAGGCGAACGGCTCGAACAACGCCAATGTCTACCCCATGGTAGTCTTCAAATCCATACAAACTTGCATTTGCAAGATTTGCTAGATCAGATAATGATCCCGCATTCACGGTGGAAGAAGCTGTCTCTCCTGAGATCTGTTATACACCCAAATTATAAACAAACCAACCTTATAGAAGTTTATTCCAACCTTAAAACTGAAAGAATTCTAGTCAGTGGGAAATGATGCAAAGGGAAAGTATTAAAAAAGTAGTACGTGAGGTTAATGTATGGTAAATTTTTCCCTCAATAGTCGGTCATTCAACCAAAACACACCAACCAAACATTGATGAAGATCATCAGCACTTTAGACATTAAATTTTCAAGTCAGAAGTAGGTAAACAACGAAACTAGCTCAATTATATATATATGTATCTAAAAGTTCTGTGAAATGTTAGGGAGCTTACCTTGGTAAGCAGGGATTCAGTCTGTATATTCATAAAAACAATAGGAACGCCAGAGGCCTGAGACGCGTTAAGCCACGCGTTTGCCCTGGCAAGACTGTCCTCGAGATCATTGTAGCGAGAAGCAGTTCGATCTGAAGCCTTCGGAAGGAGGAGTAAAGAAAAAAATGAGCTAGAATTTGGAACCGCAAGCCACTCATGCATCCTCCTCTCCCATGGATACGAGACATATCCATCTTGTAGCCGAGTTCTTGACAAAGCATTAACCATCCTGGCACCCCTTGAAGCTGGAAACCATATCTCATATTTCAGAATATTCCGTCAATATAAAAGAGGACTCCAAATATAATTGATGCAACATGTGCATTGTAGTTTCATCAACTCATGCTACGATTTAGAGCAACTTTTGCCAGCTACCCTTCTCTCAAAATTAATCAATAGAACGAGAAAACGACACTGAGAAGAGTCTCATGCATAAAAGACAAGTGTAGTTTTTAGCGGAGAAGCAATCTCGCTCAACTATGACCAGTATGCTTCTAGATCAACTAACTAATTGGAACTTAAAGTCCTAAATATCAGGCTCACACAATTTGGTATGTTTCCACTATGGAAAAAGAAAGAAAGACCACATGTTGCGGTCAAGCAGATCAAACATATATATCAATCCTTACAAAAAAAAGGAAGTCACGAATATCATGCAGCTGTTGGCTTATATAAAGATGGTGCCGCTTTTAGATTGCAGCTAACACGTTCTTGAAAATGATGTAATACCAACAAGCAATATGAAAAAGTACTAGCTAGGATTAAAGCGGTGACCACACCGAGTGGCCCAATCAGAGCTTATACGAGTAAAAGTCAGTAAATTCCCAAGTTTCATGAATAATATGATTAACTTATACTTGACCCCAAAAAAAAAAAAATTATGCCACATTTGTTTAACAATATGAAGTTGAAATAAGAATGTAATTAGGAAAAAAAAAAAAACCAGCTCTTTAAATAAATCGATTATTGATTTACTTGTAGGATAAGAAGAAAAATGGGACAAAAGCTGGAAATCTTAGGCTTAGAAGTCAACGAAAACTCCAAAACCAGTTGGCATTAGTGAGGCTTTCAACCTCCCAATGGAAAATTATGAAATTATAAAATTCGTCATGGTTTAACAACAATACAAAACCCATTATTTTTTTGCCTAATAAAAAATCCTGTTAGTTCAAGTATATATTTCTTCATTAAAAAAAAAAAAAGTACATAGATCCCTAATATTTTGTGCGAGACCCAGAAAGAGAGAACAATCTGAATTGGTAAAAGTAGGTCCAATGTTAAGCACTGAATAATATCAGCAACAAATCGACAAGCAAAAAAATTAAATCTTTTTCCTCCAAACTTTTTAACGGTTTGACAATTTCATTAATAATTTTTTTACAATTTATTCCTTGAATTTGAAAAAAAAAAAAAGAATTAATTCCAATTATTGAGAGGAGTTAGATTTCAGAGAAGAATATGATTAATTGAGAGAAATTACCAAAAAAGTAAATAATTTTTCAAGGACTAAAGAATCAAACTATATTAATAATTGTGTTCTAAACATTTGTTCTTATTCCATTTATTAATTGGAGCAATTTTTTAGGGGAAAAAACTTACATTAATTAATTAGAAGCATAAGAATAAATCAGGAGATATATAAAAGCACAAATGGCCAAAATATGTTTAATAAATTAAAATAGTCTTTAATTTTTTAAATATTTTACATAATTCTCAAAATAATACCATCCTATGTAATCATATAGTAGCGATATAAGGTATAATTTTATTAAAAAAATTACTATATAATTAAAAATATTTCTAAAATATTGTAAATATTATATTAAAATTTAATTTTATAACAATAATTTCATCATTTATAATAATTTTTTTATATTTTATTATTATAACTTTTTTTGAGGGATGCACATGTTATTATAATGATTACGATCTTAATTAAAAGGAAAGTACCGATGACGAATGATGGACATCCACGCGCGTGCGAACAATAGACTCGTGTGAAGCAGGTCCTTACCTTGGAGTTCGAAGCAATCCGACTCGGTCCGATCCAGGAACCCGACGGCGTAATTCGGATCGTCGATGGAACGGAGCATGTACTGCTTCTTGCCGGCAGCTTCGTTGGGAACGATGCAGGCCTGAAGCTCGGCGAACTCGTCGCGGCCGCGGCGGACTCGGACAAGGATCGAGGTGTCCTTCGCCCTGAACGAGCCGTGGAGGATCTTCTGGACGCCACTCCGGCCATTCTTGAACGGCGATTTCACGGTGATCGAGGTCCCGATCCGGAGCTCCTCCACTATGTCTCCGGTCTGGAGCATGTCGCCGGTCCACTCGTCGGCCTTCGAGCTCCCTTTCAGGCACTCGATCGACAGCACCGTCGGCGATTTCGCGGCGGAAGAGGAGTCTGATCTCGTCGGTGAGTCTGCTGAGCTATTTGGCTGGGCTTTCTCCATGGTCATCTTCTATCACTACAATACAGACTATACATATATATACACACATACATACAGACATATAGATAGATAATTAACAAAGAATAGTGATACAGATATAGTTATAAACATAGGTGTACTAGAGAGAGAAAAAGGTCTCACTGTTAGTTGAGAAGCATTTCTTTGACTCTGTGTGTGTGATTTTTGAGACAGAATTCAGAGAGAGAAAAAGAGGAGACGTGAAAGGGTTTAGAGAGAATTAGAGAAGTAAACAAAAAGAAGCTTAAATTTTTAGAAAAAGTGAAGAGCTTGGAATGAGAAGATGGGCAGGAATGGAGAAGAAAATAAAAAAAAGACGAGGGAGGGAATGGCCAGAATTCTCAAAGGTTCGTTTGGGCTGTGAATTTTGAATGTCATTTTCACTCCTTGGAGCCGAAGTCAACATTCTTGAGAGTTTTTTTTTTTTTTTTTTTTCTGGAGTTCTATATTTAAAAAATAAAAAATATAAACTGTATATTTTGAGATAAACAGCCGACACGGCATGTGCTTTTAAGTTTGTAATAATTTTTGACTCGTGTATAATTTTCTATACAGAAATTCTGAATTAAATGTAAATGATAGTGATAGTACAAAATGGTTATTTAGGATTAGGAAGAAAGGGAAGTGCATTTGTAGGAAAAACCCAACCAATTGAAACATTAAATAAAAATCCCTAGGCGTCCCAAGAGGTCATTTGCACCCCAAAATGTAACGCTCCTAAGTGGAGGTTAACAGTTTTTATTAAATAAAATAAAGATTAGAAAATAAATACAAATCGTCAAAGTAATTTGCCCGGGACTTAAATAGAAACTCTTAAATTAAAATAAAGACATAAACAAATAAATAAACCACAGTTTAATGTAGCACCTTAGATTTTAATAATATACAACTGTCATCATCATCATTTCAACCCTCAACAAATCTTAATACAGTCACAGAAAATAACAATCGATGCTTACATTATCATGAAGATCATTCGTTGCATTTAAAGCAATCTCAACGTAATATAGCTACATAGCTTCTCCAACTATTTTTCTTGTAGCCACCTCACACTTAGTGAATCCTGAAAAGATGAATATAACAGGGATGAGCGACAACATGCTCAGTAGGGAAAACCATTACTCACCTTAAGGTTTTATTCTTACCACATTTAAACCTGCATGGTTAGTTAGTTTTCATCATATACCAGATTATGAGATTTATTATGATTATATTCCGTGGATACCATAGTTATTCATTACCA
>CAMOHE010046833.1:0-11688 GCA_946598075.1 Artocarpus hirsutus
CAATTACCATATTTTGAAATTGTAAAACGGGAAAACTTATCAATTAATTTAAATAATTCAAAAGGTCAAATGTTTCTTTACCAAAATTAAACAAATCATCCCATAATTATGTTAATTATTCAAAATAAATCATTCTTATCACAAATTCAACCTTATCACAATTTTTTTGAAATTTTTGCTGACTGCTTGTCAGCTGTCATCGGCCTGCCGATCTCTATCTTCGGCCTGCCGATCTCTGAAGTCCGGCCTACCGATGATATACCATCGGCTTGCTGTTCTGAGGAAATCATCTCGGCCTGCCGAACTTAATGGTCCGGCCTACCGATCTGCTTTAACACTCAAAAATCATTCATAACATTTAATTATCAATAAAATAAAATAAAATATGATTAAACATATAGCATTAATGACATGAACATTTGAGCACTTCAATTCCAAGTGAGCGTCACCTGTCATAATACTTAAAATAAAATGGTTAGCACCATCACATTATATATCATAACACTTATCATAATATAACATTTAACGTCGTTATCTATCATAACATAATCCGTTACATAAATTTAGGCGGGCGTTACAACTTAATTGTAATAAATTACTTTATAATAAACATCCTTTATAAAACATATCATACCAAACATTAATTCCATAAAAAGATCAAAACTTTTAAAATCTACTTACACAGTTTGGCAAACCGAACTTCACACTTCGGCAGACTGAACTTGTCTGATAGACTGATGATCATCCATCGGCACACCACCCGAGGCTTTGCAAAACAGGATTTTAAAATTTGCTAGATCGGCAAGCCGGTACAGAGTAATCGACCAGCCGATCCTTTCATCGACAGTCCGACCAATAACAGTCGGTAGGCTGAATTGTTATATAACAAAATTTTGTTTAAAATCCAGTCTTAATGTTTCAAAAGCGGAAGACAATTAATTAACTATAAAGTTAAAATGTCATGATTCAAATCTTAAAAGTCCGTCAAATAAACATACTCAGAATTATAAAACATGGTTTATTTCATTCAAAATCCTTTTTTCGGCATTCTTCCATTTCCAATTTATCTTGCATGGCTTGCACGCCTTTCCATGCCCTCCACCTAATCCATTATCTTCTTACCCTTATCTACAACATGATATAAAACTAAATAAGCTAATGCTTAGTAAGTACATTTATATCTCACAACTTAAAACATTTTATGAATATCATCATCAGCATCATCATAATAGTGCACTAGGCACAATTTCATAAGGAACATATCTTTCATTACATTGTCCATATTAAAACTTAATTCTTTTTATCTTAATGGCCCAAGTGTTGCACCATAATCATCATTGTAGGCACGCCGTCATGAAAGGAGAAGGGTAGCTAATCCTAAACCAAATATGACATCATAACATAACATATCATATCATAACATTGGTGTGTAACACTTATTTAGGTGATACATATGTACATATTTAAACTTTCATGCTTTGAAATACATCATCATCATACATGCATAACTTTTTGAACATAAAAATCTTTCATAAGTAATATTTAAATGAAATCATAATAAAATCATTATAGATATCATCATGAACATAGTTTCAAACCTTTATAAAACATATCATGTTGTAGGTGAGAATGTACTTACTTATATAGCTTACTTAACCTTAATTTGTAGGAGACGTCCCCACGGTCTCAATGTGCTTGCTCCTTAGTTGTTCATGTCATATATTCATTTAAAGATACATAAAAATTAATATTTTTTTTCATAAAATTAATCTTCACCACATAACGTCATCCATTTTATATAACATCACACATACATTCATCTCTTGCAATCATAATTTATAATATATTTTATTAACCTTAAAACATTAAAACTAAACTATCAACACAAATGTTTCCTAACCCCTATAAATTCAAAATTTAATAACTTTACATTCACACACAATTTGGGCACCAAATTTGGCAAGAACAAAGATAACATATTCACATATTACCATGATTTTTCTTTAGTCATAAAAATTCCATTTAATCTCTCAAACAAATCATACAACATACTCATAAAATCTGCCAGCCATTAGAAAAACAGTGAACAATTCTAATTTACATTTACATAATAAATTATCTTTAATCAAAATTAATTCCATAAAAATACTACATATAATAGACACTTAAAATTACAATATAGCCAAAAATCACCTTTTAATAAAATTCAACCATCCCAAAACAAGCATTGGAAGACATAAACAAAACAATCTTCATCATATTGAGTAGTGAGTTTCACACATATTTCATATTCCAATAATTGAAATAAAATTATTTAGACTCTAAAATTCTTATGACTACCTTTTAACATATAATTGCAAAAGCACAAAAAAATTTCATCACCAATTAAATTCATTAAATCACACATAAGAGTTCAACAATTTATCGATAAAACAGTTGCCAATAACTTAGTCTTATTAAAAATTCAATAACACATAGAATGTTCATCATATTATCATGAGACTTCCCACTTTATAAATTTAATTTATACATAAACATATACATATGAAATTTCGAGAGAAAATCATTCATTTTCTTTCATGAACAAAGGCTAAATTTATGTGCATCTAAATAATCAACAATAATTTTTTGCGAGTGATAAGGAGAAGAAAATTCATATCTTCATTTAGAAAAAAACCAATGAACATGAAATTTGGAAGAATGTCACATAACACAAACATGAATAACATGTTAAAATTTTAGAGTAAACTAAAATTCCTAGACAAAGACATAGCATTCGAATTCAGGAGGAAAATATATTTAAGAAATACCGAAAAAAATGAACTCTTACCTTAAAATGAATTCTTCTCAAACCTTCCTTGGATTAACCTCAAAGAAATTTTAATATTTCATTCAAATTATAGCAGAGGAATAGAGAGGGAGAAGAAGGAGAAAAACATGAAGAGGATAGAGGGTGAGTGAGAAAAACGTGAGAGAGAAAGAGACCGTTTATGTGAAAATGAAAATGGCATAAAGGGAAGAGATATTCTCTCTTTAATTTTAGAAATTTTCTAATTAATTTGAGGCAAACTTCATGTGGGGATTGGAGAGGAATTAGGGAAAGTCAAATTGATTTAGCTTGCTTACCATATTTTACCCCTTTCAAAATGGGAAACCATATCAATTAAATCCAATCAATGCAAAGTCAAACATTTCATTTCCTAAAATTAGGAAATTTATCTAAAAATATGCCAATTAGTCACATTAAATCATCCAATCATATCCAATCATAATAATTATCTCAGTCACAAATTTTTGAGAGGTTTTTGCTGACTGTTCGTTAGCTGTCTTCGGCCTGCCGATCACTCAGTTCGGCCTGCCGAAGGTTTGAGGTTCGGCTTGCTGATGAAGTTCCATCGGCCTGCCATTCAGTGAGGGACAATTCGGTCTATCGAACTTGAAGGTTCGGCCTGCCAAACTGCCTTACACATTAAAGCTTACGAAAACATTAATTTATTACAAAATTATAATTAAACATACAATATAATTATTATGAACACTTTGAACATATCGATTCCATGTGGCCATCACCTGTCATAATACTTAAAATAAAATAGTTAGTGACAATAATATCATAAATCAATAAGGTAATTACTTAACGTCATCACTAACTTGACATATTTTGTTGCATAAAAATCGACGGGTGTTACAAAATGTACACTTGATCATTTCACCCTAAGTCTCATCCTACCTTTTTTGTGAATTTTTTTCTTATTTTTTATTTTTTTGCTTTTTATTGTATATGACATACATTTTCTTTTGCTTCTTCATTGCTCTGTCATTTTACTCTTATCAACGTAACTTATTTCAAATATATCCTTGACCATTTTACAATTTTATTTTTATATATGTTTTTAAAATGCTTTTTCATGTCGCTTACTCCTACTAAAATATGTTAAAGGGATCCTGAATGGCCCATTACAACAAATTTTCCCTTAAAATGTGTCTTCTTTTAAAAAATTTCTTCACACCATCCTTTTAGCCTTTTTTTTTTCTTTTTCGTTAATAAATGCATTCTATCTAATTAGTTCATGCTGAAGAATTGAAATGCACTTTTCCCTTACTTTACTCCTACTAGCATAATTTTTTTCATATGCATTTGTGCTTATTTTTTTCTTTTTTCTTTTTATTGAAGATTCTTTACAGTGTCTTCCTTTTGTAATGTGTTGCTTTTAGATTGCTTCTTCTCCACATTCCTATTGAAATATATTTTTTTAAGCGTGACTCTATTTATTTTTTTCTTGTGTAATTCTTATTATTTTAAAAGCGATGTTTATAATATTTTTGTGTTAGTTTCGTATTACGCAACAATTAACTAAAATATTTATTGTTAAATAAATTAAAAAATAACTACATGGTAATCAAAACTTAGCACATAGATGAAGCCTGCAAAATAACTTTCCATGTGTGGAATTCAACTAGTTTATTCAAATGTAGACAACTTTGCGCAATGTTTTTCCTCAAACACCTACTACTTAATTATAAATGACATAGGAACACCAATTTAAACTTTATTTGGAAGATGTAATGTTAAACAGCAGATGCATAAAGCACAAAATTGATGTATATAAAGACAAAGAAATATTAAAGTATTTGGGTAAAAAAAAAGTTAAAAAAACGAAACGGTTAAAAACACAGAAAGAAATGAGTAAATAAACAAATAAGAAAGAGAATGTCATAATGAATAAATGTCACTCTATGGATGTAAACGCATGTCGGTTCGTGCCCTTCTATGGATGAATAAATAATTAAATAAAGCACCCCACAAAAACAATCAACCGGTTAACAGGTGATAGTGTGTGAAAACTTATTGCATTGCCCTTCATCTTTCCACAGCCGTTGATTTAAATCTAAATGGCCAGCAAAACATGGGCGATTTTACCGGGTGGATGATAATAGTACCCTACATACATATACGTATATATACATATATACATATATATAAAGTTTAATAAATCGTTTGCTTAATTTTTTTTTTCAGTTAAGCATGTGAATAATTGGTTAATGGAAAGAAGCAATTCGATATTAAAAAAGCACCCATGCATGTGTGCGAATCTATTTTTATAGGAAGAATCCATGCTCCTTTTTATTAAAGCCATCTACTATCGGACGAGGTTCACCCACTACCGGTTTATTTGTTAACTACTTGATTTGCCATCTTGTAAACTGCAAATGGACGAAAGGAAAAAAAATTTATATAAAGTGATTTTTAATAGAAGTGAAGACTTAGATAATTATAATAATCAAGAAAGAATAAAAATAATAATACACGAAGAAAGAATAGAGGAAGAAGAAGAATATAAAAAGAATAAAGAAAGAGTACGCACTTTTGTTGGTTATAAAGTTCATGGTTGGTTTGGTATTTCGGAAATTATATTTACTAAAATAGGTACTACTAGTTTTTGATGGAAAGTAAAACACAATAATGTTACATCAATAATTAATACAGCAACACTTGTTTTTAGATACTACGTGTTCATAGGTTAGCTATTATGTATTCTTAAGTGTTAAAACATGGAGGGATGTTGAATAATGGATCTAGGTTATATTTGGTTATGAGACAGGTTGAATTAAAAATAATAATAAAAGAGGTGTTAATTTGTATTGAAAGCCACGTCAAGTATTTTGAAGAAAGGAAAGAAGACAGTTGAGCATTTTAAAGTAAGGCGCGTTACATGTTTTAGAATAATAGATTTAAATTAGTATTAAACAATCACAAAAAAAAAAAAAAAAAAATACACACACGAATCGAAAGCATAGAAATTGAAAGCAGCCAAACAAACAACTGATGATTGAAAATAGCCAAACAAACAGCTGCCTTGACGTCGGAATGAAAGACATACAGCCTTTTTTTATATAAATATATATATATATTTATATATATTTAGCAACACTTCGGTATGCCCCATGGTTTAATACTTATTAGTATTAAACAATCACCAAAACAAAAAACAAAAAAAAAGGCACGAATCGCAAGCATAGAAATTGAAAGCAGCCACACAAACAGCTGCCTTGACGTCGGAATGAAAGACATACAACCTTATATATATATATTATATATATATATAGCAACACTTCGGTATACCCCATGGTTTAATACGAATTAGTATTAAACAATCATAAAAAAAAACAAAAAAAAAAAAAAAGCACGAATCGAAAGCATAGAAATTGAAAGCGGCCAAACAAACAACTGATGATTGAAAGCGGCCAAATAAACAGCTGCCTTGACGTCGGAATGAAAGACATACAGCCTTATTTATATAAATATATATATATTTAGCTACACTTCGGTATACCCCATGGTTTAATACGAATTAGTATTAAACAATCACAAAAAAAACCAAAAAAAAAAAAGCACGAATCGAAAGCATAGAAATTGAAAGCAGCCAACAAACAACTGATGATTAAAAACAGCCAAACAAACAGCTGCCCTGACGTCAGAATAAAAGACATACAACCTTATATATATAAATATATATATATATATCACATACAAAAAAAACTACATTTGACGACATATTATTTACGACATATAGTTTTTGAATGTCGTTGAAAAGTACATACAACAACATCTCTAATAAAGATGTCATTAACGACATTTAAAACAATAATTAACGATATTTATATAGATGTTATATTAAAGGTCTCCTTTTAACGACAATAGTTTAGTGTCGTTAAATTATCTAACGACAAGTAGGAGATGTCGTCAAAGCCTTGAAGATTCTACGACACTCCTTATAGACGAATTGGTCAAGATGTCGCCTGTAAGGAATGTCATGGAATCTCCAAGGCTTTGAGACATCTCTTACTTATCGTTAAATAATTTAACGACACTAAACTATTGCCATTAAAAGGAAACTTTTAATACGGTATCTATATAGATGTCGTTAATTATTGTTTTAAATGTTATTAACAACATCTTTGTTGGAGATATCGTTGTATATACTTTTCAAAGATATTTAAAAACTACATATTGTAAATAATATGTCATTAAATGTAATTTTTTTTATAGTGTATATATTTATATTTAGCAAAACTTCGGTATACCCCATGGTTTAATGTGAACTAGTATTAAACAATCACAAAAAATACACAAATCCAACTACTCTGATTGTTGAAGGGACAAGGCAATTAGTGTTTACCTGGCATTAAAGGGTGACTTTGGTGTCCATTTTGTTTTTTCTTTTTTGATGGGTGGAAAGCGAACAGCATTTTTCATAGTTATTTGGACTATCATATGGGAATTGTGAAAATCACGGGACACAGTCCGTATTTTAAAGGTAGAGTGCAGAATGGCTTTGGATATAAATTAAAGGGTGTTTGAAAGAAAGTTTAAACCATTATTGAATTGTAAATAGTATAAAAGTCTCATATATTATAATCAAAAATTACGGCCTAAAGCTTTCATATGCTAAAGTTTTCAAACCTAAACTGATGGTTTAAACTATTCACCTAAACACCCTATAAATTTATGTGCAAAAAGCACCAAATCTGTGCACGAAGAAGAAGGGTTCTAATTTGATATGCACGTACGTATCAAATTATAAAACATAGTGTTAGAGATGATTAATACGATCTTGTGCACATTAATCGCGATTTTACGCCTGGAGGTTCTTATCGACAGTCGTACAAAAGAAAGGAAGTATAGGTTCCTTGTGTTTGATGATGCGGTATGATGGCAATTAGAGGGCCTAAAATATTATTTATGGCACCACAAAACAGTTGTGGATATTAGAAATTGAAATATTATGTATATTTCTACTAATACATTAATTAAAAATTTAATGCTTGTTAAAGTATTTATTGTATCTAAAGACAAAGGGTGATGGGTTCCTGTTTTTCTTTTTTTTTTTTCCTATTCTATTTTCTTTTAAAAATAAAAACACACCATAGTTATTCGATTTTTTTTTTTTTTTGTAAATCGATTCTTTTGTAAAGTAATTTTTAGTTCATTTGCATGAAAATTAAATTGCATGCGATTATGACTGCAATAGAAAAGGAAGGAAAGGCAATCTGCTACATCTAAAGCTCTTTGTCATATGTCTGCCGCAATTACTAATGATCCTTACAGATATAGCCAGGGAAGTGTACGACAAAGAAGCCACACCAAAAAAAAAAAAAAAAAAGGTACAACCTTCTTAAAATTTGCTGAGTCACTCGTAATTCCAACACTTAATCGCCCTTACTAACTTGTTGATCCACTCAATAATGCTAGAATAATAAAGATAGAAACTATACTTGTTGATTGTAGGAATTATACTGAAAATTGCACACAAAAGTTTGGGATAAAACTTCTGAATAAAATTTGAAAAACGTTGATTGATAATGTTCCCCAAAATTAAACTTAACATAGTGTCCTCTTCATGTCAATACAATTCGAAAGCAAATCTAATTCCTAATTTGAGAACAAATTAAACTTAAAAATCATAGATAAGATAATCCTAAGTATTAGAGAGTATCTTTATTTATAGTTTTGACTATATTTGTAATTATTTTTATATTAGGAAATCTCTTGACTTTAATTTGTAATATATATTTATATGAAGGCCAACTCATGGTGCTCCTTACTAGCATATTATCTCCTTTTTTGTTTTTAGTTCGTGAACATAGACATCTTGTCAAATCATGTTAAACCTGTCGACTCTTCTATCTTTTATTTTTTATTTAATTTTCTACTTGGTATCAAATTTTCATACTCCAACGAGTCTCTAATCCTCAACTAATAAACCTCTATTTTCTTCCTTTTCTTTATCATGCCTACGAGCCTTTAAATCCTAAGCCAACAGCCTCCAATCTTAGGTTGCATGCTTCTCAACCCTAGGCCAAGAGTCTCTGAATCTTAGGCTGTGTGTCTTCCTCTCTCAAGACTGCGCGGGCGCCTCCAATCCTCTAGGATATGCGCCTCCAACAATTTTCTTGCACTCTTCATCGCACCTTTCCACCAATTCTTTGTACTCCTCGTGCCCTTGATGACAGACGTCCTTTTGAAGCATCTATGTGCTTTCGACAATTGTCGTTTAATGCAACTATTTTCCTTTGTCTTTATTTTTTTAGAAAAAAACAAAAAACAAGCAAAAAAGAAAAGAAAATAACCAAACTAAAATTACTAACTATTAATATATATAAGTTGATTGTGGAAATAATGTGTTTCAATACAATGAAAGCGTTTGTATCCTGAAATAACAAACTAACCAAAATACAAACGTCAAATTATTATCGTATATAATATATTAATTGAGAAATCGATCATATTTCTTTGATGTGGCCCCACAAGATGGTGGATCGTGGTAATACACCAATCGTGGACGGCAAATCAATGAAGAAGGCACATGTCAACCGTTTATAAGTAAGGGCATCTACAAGTTGATCAGCTGGAGTGACATGCACGATACCAAGTTCTCCACTTAGATTTATCTTGAAGAAGATGAAAATCAATAACTATACGGACCATGTGTGAGTCAAAAAGTTTAGTTTGATTATAAATATATAGCGTCAATTAAATTATTGCAGTAAATGACCGTTAGATTAAGAAAACTTATAAAAAAAAAAAAAAAAAAAAAAAAAAAAGAAAAGAAAAATGCAATAGAGTTGGTTTTGAAAATTTGCCTTCACCTTTGAGGATCCATGTTTGAAAGTGTGATCACACGAATTGACTTGTCCCTTGTCCTTATGTGTAAAGCCTACGAAATGAAAATAGTACACTTCAATCATATTTTTGCCCTTGTGGTCGCTTTTGATTCCATATTCAGCTAATGCTATAGAGCCGGGTTGGTGGGAGGATTTATATGGTTTGGACTCAAATGTATCTTAAACCAGCGTTTAGTAATTAAAAACTCAAACTCATTTCAAACCATAATTTAACAATTTGAACTCAAAAGTCCTTTTAAATTTAGAATTACCTTCCTCTTGTTTGAAGATCTTGAACCCATTTTTCAAACTTCCCATTTCAAACAAAAAAAGTTTGAATTATTATGTTTCAAACCCATGAAACAAACAGATCCATGGATTGTCCTATACGGGAATATTGAACAAGAAATAAATTCATGTATTGATTTTTCTACCATCATCTCCAACCAACAAAGGGACAATATACTGTTGTGCATAATTGCCAAACCCTAAAAGAATATCGTGAGAAAAGATCATGGGTTTTAAAAAAATATTAAGAGGAAAACTAACAGTACTCTCTTTCTCACTCTTTTTTATACTCTCTGCATTTTTAGTTTGGCATATAGAATCCACTATGATAAATTATTATTTAAAAAAATAGATAGGGATAGTGGATTGTACATGTCAGACAGTAAATGCAAAAAGTAGAAAAGAGAAAAAAAAAAGAGAGTGCTGCTAATACTTCTTAGGTCTTGGCGAGCAGGCCGGTTTCTGGCGAGGCTCAGGTCCTATGCTCCGGACCTCCGACCGATGATCTAAGACCATCTTCTAACTCGTTTTGATGTTCCAGACATGATGGTGCCCCCTGTTTGAGCTAATTCTGCTTCGTTAGAAATCGTCCATATTAGATGCATGCAAATTGAGGCAAGGCATATTGGAGTAATGGAGTCCAAAATGATGCTCTAAGCAATCATAAATCTCTAAGAAACATTTTTAGCCATCCATGGTCTCTCTAAGACCATTATCAAGGAGGCTGCTTGGACTGTAGAACAAACGAGGTACAACTGAACATGCTTAGCTTGGAATCTAGGTAAGTAGGAATCTCACCTACAATATAAACATTCTCAAAATAAGATGCTTTGTATGTTTTTATAATAATTATGAAATGCATGATTTGTGATTTGCCATGCCGTGTTATATAATGAGATGTATTGTTATGATCAGTAATATGTAATGATAAGTATTGTTGTGATATGTCTACAATTTAGTATGATTATGTCATGTCATGTCATGTGCTAGTATGACCTATGTTATGAGAAGTATGTGAAGCATATAATATTAAATTATACTACTTATTCACTTTCAGTAAAGGAAGTTTTATGATTTATGACTTGTGATGCTGTGTAGTAATATGTCATATTACATACACACAATAAGTAGTGTAACAAATAAGCAATATAAGTTAAGGGTGTCGTACCAACCTCTCGACCTACAGAGAAGTATAATTTTTAGTACAGTTTATGGTGTGCCGTTGGGGACCTCGTGAACCCTAACTTCCAAAGGATCGCATGTAACACCCCAAAATATGATGTTAGAAATAAACATAGATGGTGTGATTATATCATATGCGAATAACTATAATGTTATGTTAAGTTATTTTTTCAGGTGATGTGATGAGGACTCGATGTAACGCCCCCTTTTTGGACGTCACAGATACCGTTACATTCATTCGTTAAATCTGAAGCAAACTATTGTAATTGATAACATGAAATTGTAATCATAGTTTGGAAAAGCATTCCCAGGATCTTTGCATACATTTTTTTTTTTTTTTTTAGAATACAGAAATATACAAATACTATTTATAAGAAATCATAATCTTTCTTAATTAAAACAATTTGCTTTTCCCATAGACATTGTATAAATAGTTTGCTAATATTATTTAAACTTAAATGGCACTTGAAAAACAAAAGACAAAATTCTTTGAACATGTCTCGGCCGGCAGGCCGAACTTTTACCTTCGGCAGGCCGAACTCAACCGGCAGG
>CAMOHE010046834.1:3202-23854 GCA_946598075.1 Artocarpus hirsutus
GAGTGAGTGAAACCGAGAGAGTGAGAGTGAGAGGAGAGAGAGACGAGCATGAGAAAATGAGAGGAAGAGAGAAAGAGAGAGAAAATAAATAGAGAAAAAGAAAAAATAGTTGTACAAAACTGTGTACAACAATACAGTGTTTTCAAAATCAAATTGCTTCGTTGAAAATTAAATCAACAATTAAAAATAATTTAGAATAATTAAAAATCACTAAAAGAGTAAATTAACACAAAGTTTCTAAATTTTTCACAAAATAATCAAATTAAGTTCAAAACACTCATTATGGCACACTAATTCACCATTTTACACTCTAATACCATTTAATCAACTTTGGGGTGTTACAACGGTTCATGCGACAAACTCCTTATGCCGTAGCTTTTCTTTCTCGGGATTTTAGTAAGACTCTTTTCGAAAAATATATGTAAGTGTATGTGTGTGTGTGTGTATTTATCGAAGTACTTAAAGCATTCTTATGATAGATTTATACTTTATGGCACTCTTATTTTCCTACCTTATTTGGGAATGGCAATATATTTTATAAACAAAGGTATTTGTTCTTTTACACGAGTAACATTTTCTTTAATCATATAAGGACTTTATTTTGTAAATAATTTTCATTATAAGTGGGAAAAATGACCAGCGTTCTAAAAAAAGAATGCTTCAAAATATGAAAGCACCATAACTAAAATCCTAAAGAAAAGTGAGGGCAAACAAGCACAATGTGAGAAGTGATCATGATTTCTCTAACTAAGATGATGTGAGTTTTCTAGAAAAGATGGGCTCCTGGCTTCAGAGCAATGGTTCGTGTTTAGGAAGACCAAATCTTCTTGAATCAGTCCTCAATATAACAACTAAATTGTTTTGAGGAAAGGTTTCATTGCATTTGTCCCGGAGCAAAGATATTGTTCTAACAGTCATGTTTATGATGTTTATCGGCATATAAACTCTATCTCAAAGCAACAAACTTTGCTTCAAAGCTGCTATTCTCCTTCATGATGGAAGAGATTGTTCACCAAAAAGGAGCAAGACTTTGATAGTGCTAGAATCCTCTTGGAAGATAGCATTTGAAATAATGTCATTCTCAAATGTGGTACCATCAGAGATGGTGAGTTCGAAGCAAATTTTGTCAGAGTTTCAAAATAGTTGCCTCTGACTAAAACTACCAGAGCACAACCCACTAAAGTTTTCAAAGCAAACGACTCTAGTGCTCTTGGAGCATATTCTAGAGTTTTCAAAGCAAATGACTTTTGGTCACGAAGCATGTGCCTCTGGAGCAAATTCCTTTGAAGATCTTAGGCTTTCAAAGCAGACTTCTTTTTAGGTGCTAAACGAGTGGGTGAGTCATGATTGACACCTAAGCTCATACAAGAAAGCTCTAAAGCCACAACAAAACAACGTGTAGAAGTTGACATTGGTGAAGATCTCTCTCTCCATAGAAAAATTCCTACAAGTTCTCAATTCTACTCTTGTGTATTAGTACAATTCATCATTCAAGAGAGCACCGCGATGTCCTTACTATAGAAATTGATTTCGTCATGGCTCAAATCTTCTCTAGAGTGTTGCATACTAGTCTCTCTCACCATTCAGCTCTTTTTCGAAGCACTACAATGATTGCACTTCTCCAAGAGCCTTTATCGTTGCCTTTGAAGTCTTGTCTGTAGCACCTGTCATTTTTCTTGTAATGATTAATGCTAGACATTTAACGGTGTTATGTGAAATTTTTTATGAAATAATGCTACTGACCATTTATTTTGAGAATTATGACAGGTTACGGTCACGTAGAATTGATGTACTCAAGATGTTCATGTCATTTATGGTGTATGCATTGTAAATATTTAATGTTTTATTTGTGTATTGTTGAATGTGGTACTTCGGCAAGCTAAATTTTCTTAATTTGGTAGGTTGAATTGTTTTCCCAAAACGGCAAGCCAATGGATTTCATCAACAGGCCTAATCTCACCACTTCGGTAGGTCGATCCTGAGTCATGGGTAGGCTGAAGGCTGCTGATGAGCAATCAGCAGAAAATTTCTTTAAAAGGTGACATTAATGATTATAAATTAATGGATTGTAATTTTTGACTGATTGGCCTATAATTATTCTTTCCTTATTCTTTATGGGGGGAAATAGTTGACTTTTTATAGTGATTGGATTTCATGATAAGATTTTCTATTTTGACAATTGAAATTAGACAAGTAAAGCAAATCGTTAACTTTTCCCAAATTTCTCTCTATCTCCCATGGATTCACTTCATCATTTTATAAAAAAAAATTTCTACCAATAAAGAAAGCCATCCTCCCTTATTCGATCATTTCTTTCCTTTCACGAATATTTTTCTCTCTCACTAAAAAAAAAATTTCTCCTAGTCTTTCCCTTTCTCCCACGTTCTCTCATTCTTCTCCTTCTTTCCCTTATTTTGCTACAAAGACTTGGAAGAAAAATTAAGTCATCTCTTAGGCGAATTCAAAGAAAAGTTAGAGAAGGTCCATATTGAGGTAAGAATGCATTCTAGGTTTATTTCTGTAATTGTATTTTCTCTGTAATTCTGTCTCCTATAACTCTGTCTACAAACGTCCAATTTCTATGAAATTTTAATATGATGTTTATGTATATGTTAAGTAATGCTCCTCAAAGTTTCATGTTATTAGGAATTTTTTATGCTAACATATTGAATTTTAATTCTCTGCCACTCATGATCAAATTATTGTTGATTGGTAAAATTTCACAAAAATATAGTCTATGTTCATAGGGCAAATAAATCTTGATTCTTATCAAATTTTGCAAAAATATTCATGTATATGTTAGGTTATAATCTGGAAAGTTTCATAGTGTTTTGATAAATATTTTATGAGTTATTGAATTTTCTTTAAGTTATGTCACTGGTGCTGTCAAACCTATAAATTTTGGACTTCCTATTTATGTGACTTTTTATTATGGCAAAATAAATTTTCTTGTCAACAAAAATTTTTGTGATATTGCATTTATATGTTTAAAGATTGTCATAAAAAATTTTAGAGTCAAAGTAATTTTATTCATTTTTATTTTAAATGTTAACTAAACAGTGTTCACTATCTAATGTTTTTAAAATTTCTTTTGTCCTTGAGTTCTAATGCATGTTTTGAATTGTTTCAAATTTATTTAAAGCTAAATTTTGGATATGTTGTAGTTTTATGTGTCTATTATATGTAATATTTTTATTAAATTATTTTATGATATAGATAATTTATTACATCGATTTAGTTAGGGTTGCTTACTGTTCTGTCTATGCTGGTAGATTTTATGTTATGAAATATGTGACTTGTTTTAATTATCAAATGAAATTTTTATGGCTAAATAAAAATTACGGTAATATATATATATATATATATATTAACTTTGTCCATGCAAAGTTTCATGCTTAATTTTATGTGAATCGTGAGTTATTGAGTGGTGAATCCTTAATGGTCAAGCAGGTTTTACTATTAGTAGATTTGCTAGAATGTTTTAAAAGTCAGTAAAATGTATTTTGAGTTAGTATTTTTTTTAGAAAAGGAAGTATGAATGATGTAATATGGTATTGGATGATTCATGAAAATAGATATTAATTTTATGTGTATATGAATAAATGACATGAACTCTCCAAGAGGTGAGCACATTGAGACCGCAGCAACGTCATCTAAGTTAAAGTTTTGTAAGTAAGTGAGTCAAATAAGTACATTCTCACTTGCAACATGATGAGTTTATAAAAAGTTTGAAAATTATGTTTATGATGATTCCTATGATGATTTTATATAATGTTTTATTATGAAAGCTTTTGATGTCACAAGAAGATTTAATGCATGCTTTGATGATGAGGTATGTCAAGGTTTAAAAGTATATATGTATAAATGTATCACCTAATTAAGTGTTGCATACCCAATGTTATGTTTATGATGTTGTCCAAAAGTTGGACTTGTTATGTTTGGTTTGGGATTAGCTACCCTTCTCATCTCATGGCAACGCGCCTATGATGATGATAATAGTGCAACACTTGGAACCCTAAAGATAAAATGCATAAAATTTTAACATGTAATTTTAATGAAAGATATGTACAATATGAACTTGTGCCAAGTGCACCACTATGATTATGACGATTTATAATGATTATCATGAAATGGTTAATGTTGTGAGATAGGAAAATGTACTTACTAAGCTTTTGCTTACTTAGTTTTATATCATGTTGCAGATAAATGTAAAAGAGTTATGTAATAGGTAGAGCACAAGGATAGAGGGCAAGGATGGACGTGTGTGCCAGGAATGAAGGATTGGAAAACAAACGAATGCCACTAAAAGAATTTGTTTTATTGCATTATGATTTTATTTTGAATGTTAATTTTTTACACAATGTTGTATTAAGAGTTTTTTTTTAAATTTATTTTGGTTTTGGTAGAAAATTGGCCTACCCATTACCCTGTATTGGCTTGCTGATCTAAGTGTTTTAAAACTATGATTTTTTAGAGCCCTACATGGTCTACTGATGGTTGAAGTTTGGACTACTGTTCATGTTTGGCTTACTGGTGTCTGAAGTTTGGCCCACTGAACTAGCAAAGCAAATTTGAATGTTTGTTTTAAATTTAATTTAAATTATGGTTTCATTATTTTGATATTGATAAACTATTTAATTATGTATATAAGTATTTAAAAAATATATGCATGAATCTTGGGATATGTTTTTTTAACTATTTATTATTTGAATAGTTTATCTTAAAATAATGATAACAAGGGTTAAAGTAACAATATTTGTGACGTCCGTAAGGGGGTGTTGCATTGTCCTCCTCTATTGAAACCTTATTCATTGTTTAAGTTGCTGATGCTTTCACCATCTTAGTTGTTGCAGCATTTTCTACTTCTTGCCAAGGAGAGAAGCGAAGCGATAAAAAGGTCAGCATGAGTAATAATCACATTTCACTTGCACAAGCATCCAAACTAATGCACAATTCAAATAGTAATTTACAAAGGACATATTTTCTTTAATTGCTTTACAACTATGCTTATCTTTAGTATGTGTAACACCCCGAAGTTAATTAAGTGTAATTAAAATGCTAAATGATGAATTAGTGTGCCATGATGAGTGTTTTGAACTTAATTTGATTATTTTGTGAAAATTAAGAAACTTTGTGTTAATTCACTCTTTTAGTGATTTTTAATTACTCTAAATTGTTTTTAATTGTTAATTTAATTTTTAATGAAGTAATTTGATTTTGAAAACAGTGTATTGTTGCACACAGTTTTGTACAATTGCTTTTCTTTTTCTCTATTTATTTTCTCTCTCTTTCTCTCTTCCTCTCATTTTCTCACGCTCGTCTCTTCCTCTCACTCTCACTCTCTCGGATTCTCTCACACTCTCTCTCATTCTCTCTCCAAATTTTGAATCAAATTTGTTTTCAAGCTTCGGGATTGTGGATTGAAGGCTCGGGAACGCGATTGATCAACCACAAACTCGATTCAAGCTTCGATTCAAGGTTAGTTTTCAAAATTTAAAAACTTTTTACATTTTTCAAATTTTCTTCTATTTTGAAATCAAAGAGTTTTTAAGCCTAGAAAAGCTTCAATCTAAGTTAGATGGACTTAGATTAGCTAGAATGCAAACTTTATTTCATCAAAAACGGATTGAAATCAAGATTTTTCATTTTTCCTCTATTTTTTCCATTTTTGGATTTTTGAGAAAATCTTGTTCAAAACTTGTTTTAATCCATTAAAAAGTGTTCTATTATGATTTTCTATAGCTTATAATGATTATCCATGCCTGGGAACTGAGAAAACAAGTGAGATTTGAGAATTTAGATTCGGGAAGCCGAGAACCCGTGCGTGGAAATTTCTGGAATTTCCCAAATTCGACAGGCTGGATTCAAAGGATCGGCAGGCCGGATTCATCCGACCGGTAGGCCAAACCTGGAGATGTTCGGCCGACCGGACTTGGCTTTCCGGCAGGCCAAACCAGGGAAACCGGCAGGCCGACCGAGCAAGGAAAAATTTTGTGATTTTCACCCGTTTTAACTGTTTTAAATCCTGATTTAAATTTCAACTTTATATAATGATTTTATAAACCTAAATGGCACACTAGGACACAATGAGATGATTTAGTATCATAGGATACCTCGGGTTAGATACTAATGGACTAAGTTACTATGCATTTAGGATTGCACGTGGATTCGCAGAGCGAACGTATAGCGGACCGGGATTACGGTGTGGGACACCGACACGGATATTGAGGTAGGACTTCTACCCCTTTTCTTTGGTAGCCCTATTTCCAAAATGATTTAAGCCAAAAATGAATTGTTATCAAATGTTTTCAATGATAGATTGGGAAATGATTCTATTTAAATATCTTTACAAGCAGTTGATTGAGAAATATTCATAATGAACCCCATAATGAATATAAATGATTATATCTGGTAAAGAAGAGATTTTATGAATCAAAGAGATATATATGTATATATATATATTTTAGGGCATAATGCCATATCAGAGATCGGGTCGTGTAGTGAGCGACCTTGGGAGCAGGTCCCAAAACCCAGCTGGGCCACTACGGTGGTGAATTACATATGGTTTGCCCAGGGAAGGAAAATAGTATTCTTTCTGGTTGACTTGTTTGAATTATTTTGTGAAGATTATATTTTATTAAATTTCACAATTAATTACTTATTTGTTTGATTGTTCCAGCTCGTTTTCTATATGTTTATTTGATTTACGAAATTTCTTTTAAAATTGAATAATTTTCAAATATAGTTCTACTGAGCCTTTCGCTCACATTTTTATTTGTTTTAAAATCTCGACCCTAGGTGGACATCAGCTTAGGATTGGAGAAGAGTCCGCTGACCAGACTTACCATCAGTAGAAGATTGGGTAGGTTAAGATACAATTCAAGGCATGTAAGATTCTTAACTTATTCTTTTATTTTGGACTGTGGTTGTATCATAATATTGTTAGTACTACGTGTGTGTGCACAATATGTGGACCAGTGGGACCCATACGCGTTCCACTCCATATTTAATTGTTTAATGTTATTTTTCATTTGTTTCATTATTATAATAGTTTTTTAATTCCTTAAATTATTCCACTTAAACAAATTTTAAAATTATCACTTTTTAATTATAAATTTGAATTTTAAACCCTGTTTTTAACTAAATCTTTGTTTAATTAACTTAATTAAACCACCACATCACCTTCCGTACCTCGGGGCGTGACAGTATGTATGTAGCTTAAGGTTCTCTCTCTATGACCTTTTTGCCTATCGATTAATTGGCATAGATTATTAACGCTTTATTTCCATTTTATTAATGACTTAGGGCTAACCTCCATTTGAGACTTGTTTGGTTTTTTTTTTTTTTAAATTCATTCATATGATTAATTAATTGCTTTAGTCGTCTTTGGAATGCATCTATCTTGTCTATAATCAAGATGAAGATAATCTAACTATACTTGGTAGCTCATCAGGCCCATTTGTTTTTCTTACTTAGTTTATCTTTGGTATGAATAACATAAAACTGCCAATTACTAGTGCTTATATGACTTTGGCTAGAGATGAGCGCTCTAATAATTGCTTGGTGTGTGATTGACCTAAGAATATCAAATGCTTTGTCTCCATGTCTCCATTCAATGTATATGATCCCCTCTAAATGCTACAATGATGATTCTTTACTCTTCATGAGATCCTTTATGTGTTAGCCATCATTAGTTGAGGTCTCCATGTACAAATAGAGGACAATCTAGTTGATTTGTTGAGCACATAGTTAGATCTCCAAAATTATTTTGCTCCATCTATAGGACTATATCGCTCTAGAGCACTTTGTTCCACCTTTGGAGCTACTTTGTTTGGTTTGCTCTGCTCCAGAGTAGTCATTCTAGGTCCAAAGTTGTTTCATTTTGTCCGCTTTGAAGCACTCATTCCATCTCTAGGGTTGCTTCATTTGGTCCTCTATGAAGGGCTTATTCCATCTCCAAAGCTATTTCGTTTAGTTCTCTATGAAGCACTCATTCCATCTTCAGAGTTGCTTCATTTGGTCTACTCTAGAGGGCCTATTCCATCTCAGGTTCTGCTTCGTTCACTCCATTCCAAAGCACTCATTCATTCCATCTTTGGGGCCACTTTGTTTGGTCCACTTCGAAGGGCTTGTTCTATCTTTGGATTTTTTTAGTTCACTCCACTCTAGAGCACTCGTTCCATCTCTAGAACTACTTCATTTGGTCTGCTCTAGAGGGCTTATTCCATCTACAAAGCTGTTTTGTTCAGTCCACTCTAGATGGCTTATTCCATCTCTAGAGTTGTTGCATTTCGCCCACTTCGGAGGGCTTATTCCATCTCTTGAGCTGCTTCATTCGATCTACTCTAGAGCACTCATTCCACCTTCGGAGTCACTTTATTTGGTCTACTTTAGAGGGCTTATTCCATCTCTAGAGCTGCTTTGTTCACTCGGCATCAGAGCTCTTATTCCATCTGTAGAGCTGTTTCATTTGGTCTGCTCTGGAGCACTTGTTCCAACTTCAAATCTACTTCATTCATTCCACTCCAAGCATTCATCCTATATCCAAAGTTGCTTCATTCGGTCTGAAACACTTATTCCATCTTTGGAGCTACTTTGTTTAGTTGCTAGCACTCATTCCATCTCTAGAACTGCTTTGTTTGGTTTGCTCCAAGGGGCTTGTTCCATCTCTAGAGTTGCTTCGTTCAGTCTATTCCAGAGCATTCATTCTATCTCTAGAGCTTTTCTTTTTTGGTGCTATTTCATTTGGTCCTCTTTGAAGCACTTGTTCCATCTCCAGAGATGATCCATTCAGTCTACTCTAAAGCACGTGTTCCATCTCCAAAGCTATTTGTTTATGTTGCTCCAAAGCACTTGTTCCATCTTTAGGGCTATTTCGTTTAATATGCTCCCAAGCACTTGTTTCATCTTTAGGGCTACTTCATTTAATCTTCTTGCGAGCACTTGTTTCGTCTCTAGAATTGCTTCATCTGGCTTTCTCCAAAACATTGATTCCATCTCTAGGGCTAAATTGTTAGTCCACTTTAAAGCATTTGTTTCGCCTCTAGGGCTACTTCGTTTAATCTACTCTGGACCACTTTGTTCCACCTTCAGAATTACTTTGTTTAGTCCATTCTAAAGCACTTCCTAGGGCTACATTGTTTGGTTTTCTATAGAGCACTTCTTCCACCTCCAAGCCTACTTTGTTTAATCCGCTCTAGAGCACTTCATTCTATCTTTGGAGTTACTTTGTTTGGCCTACCTTGGAGCGCTTATTTTTTTATCTATAGCTACCTCATTTGATCCACTAGAATCGCTATATCCAATCTTTGAGATGGCACAATTTAATTCATGCTATAGTTTTTGAATTCTCATGATTGCTTGGGTATTTCATCAGTTTTCAATGATAGTTCACTTGATTCACCTTAGAGGTACTTTGTTTGATTTTTGGAGTCCCTTTTTGCCGTCCATGTGGCTATTTTGTGTTAGTGATGTGCCATAGGCCAATTATGTAATGACTGTATATTGATTTCATTACTTTTGCATTTTATTAATAAAGAGGCATTTTCATTATTGTTTTTTATTCTAATTCTATGAATAGTTAATTCTACCAAGGTCATCAAGTATGTGACTTGATAGTAAAACTCTTAGGTGAAAATTGAATTATATTCTAAATTATCCCTAGTCGGTCATTATTATTGGGATAATGATGAATGAAGACTTGTATGAAATTTGACTGATGATTATGTTTTACTAATCATGTGTATGAGATACTAAGTCAACTCATAGATACATATTTAAGAAAAGATGCATTGGATTGACCCACTATAAGAATACTGCATGGATAATTGTCATAAGTGATTCTCATCACAATAGTATTATCCTAGTCCTCTGACCTGAAATCACCATGGTTTCCTACATGACAAGTTCTATATTTTGACACAATCTAATATTATCTTTAACAGGATGATGGAATAGATTGTTGTTGGATATAGAGTGAATCATGTGAGGAATATGAGTGATTAAGAAGGAATTTATCCCTCATTTATTATGAGAAAGATATCTGTGGGCCCCTCAATAAGTAAGACTGAAGAAAAATGCATGGCCATATTGGAATGAATTGATAAGGGTTATCAATATCAGTTTACTTAAGATCGAGAAATAATATGATTGAATAGTATAAGGATGACGTAAACCATGCCTTATGTTCAATCAAGGTATCTAGAGACAAAAAGACTTTAATACTTATTGTTAATTAGGTTATGTCGGATTATTGACATTCACATAACTTGGGTAATCATAATGTTTTGCTAGAGGCCGCTTATGATTTGTGGGCCAGAAACATAATTTCAAGCCCACTACCAACGTTATGTGAACCTACAAGGTCGCACACTTAGAACAGACCAAGAACGAATTTTGGGTTAACTGTGTCTAGGTTCGATGCACCTAATAATGTCCAGATTCGATGTACTAGATAGGTCTAGGTTCATTGAATCTAACATTATCTAGATTATCTGAATCATATTCGAATTACTGATATTATCTAGATTATCTGAATCATATTCGAATTACTGATATTATCTAGATTTTTTGAATCATATTCGAATTACAGACATTTTCTAGATTCTCTGAATCATATTCGAATTACAGTTTACCCTAGTTAAAATCTGACTCTATCTCGAAGTCAATATATATATATATCTGTTTTAGGGTGTCTAGTCAATTTAAGAAGAGAAAAGGCGTTCTCTCATTCAAAAAGGGCAAAGACATTAAAACCCTAAAAATTAGAGAGAGTCATTTAACGTAAAAAGAGGATGCTAGCACACCAATTTGTTTTTGAGAGAGTCTGTTCGTGTGGATACCTGTAGAGGACCCTAGTTAAAATCTGACTCTATCTCGAAGTCAATATATATATATATATATCTGTTTTAGGGTGTCTAGTCGAATTAAGAAGAGAAAAGGCATTCTCTCATTCAAAAAGGGCAAAGACATTAAAACCCTAAAAATTAGAGAGAGTCATTTAACGTAAAAAGAGGGTGCTAGCACACTAATTCATTTTTGAGAGAGTCTGTTCGTGTGGATACCTGTAGAGGACGTTGCTCTAAGTAACAACGTCTGAATCTGATCCCGATTACTAAAAGCTCGAGTTAGGGTGTCACCGGAGTGAACCCGCTCTCTCCCTTCTAGAATCTTGCCCATTTTGTCATCCTAGTAAGATTCCATGACTTTATTATCAATCTAATCAAATTACATGGATCCTGCGAAGGTTTTGTGGGAATAATTTTTAATTTTTCGCTGTATATTTAAATCATAAAATCCAACAAAACCCAACATTTTGTTCCATCCCCATGGCCCATTTATTCTGTCTTTGTAGCTACTTTATTCCAGCCCTATAGATACTTTATTTGATCTCTATAGTTGCTTTTTCATATTCGCTTTAGGGCTATTCTATTACATATTTAGAGTTACTCCATTTAATCTGCTCTAAAGCTGCTTCATTGTAACTTCATGCTTACTTTATCCGGTCCCCTCCATGACTTCTTTGATTGATCTCAAAAGCTATTTTATTTGCTCTTTAAAGCTACTTTATTCGATTTATTCCAAGGTTTCCTCTTTAACCTGTGGAGCTACTTTACTTGATTTGCTTCAGAGCCACTTTCTTTAATTTTCAAAATAACTTTATTTGGCATTTAGAGAGAACTCTGCTTGCCTTGTTCTATGCTTCTCTCTAATTTTTGAAGCTTTCTCATTTGAGCTGCTTTAGAGCTATCTTGTTCTATTTTTGTGTCTGCTTTATTGCACATGCTTTGGGGTTACTTTATTTCCATGTGTGTTTCAATGGTCTATTTCAAAGCTACCTCATTTGATCTCCAAAGCTAATCTCTAGAGTTATTTGATTTTCGGAATCATCTCTTCAACCTTTGAAGCGATGCCAATGGTACACTTAAAGCTATTTTGTTCACCCTTCAAGGCTACTTTGATCGCCACATTATAGGATTATTTAATTGAATTATGAATACTTCAACCTCTCTACATCGATTCTCTATGGCTGGTAACCTTACACCATAGTTGCGTGAAATTTACTACTCATTGGTTATGATATATCCTACTTTTCTTTGTTCTTCGCTGAGTTCCATTTTGACAACTTATTCGTCATCTCCATAATATCATCATATGTCTCTTGTTGTATTCATGATTCCTCGAGATTTATCTCTCACCTTCAAAGGCTTATTTCTCATCCTCTAAATCTATAACTCTTGCTATCGATGCCTTATGTCTCACTTGTGAAGCCTTTAAAGTATCTTAAACATGCACAATACTCCATCACCTTAACTATGATAATTACCGGAGTATATGACACAAAGCTGCACCTTTATGAATTCCTTTTACTAATCTCTAATATCTTTAATTGGGGAAGCTGTAGGCGTAGTCATAATCTTTTTGAAGGAAATTGTGTAAAATAGTAATAAAAAGAGATGCTTAGGGCTATTGTAAGTGACTGTTATCTAAGAAACTCAGGGCTAATTCTCTAAAGACTTGCATAGTCTATCAACTAGTTCAAACATACTTCAACGGAACATCCACGGCATACACATGGTATGGAGCTACCTCATCAACTGAATCTATGTTTAGGATATTTCAAGAAAGTTGAGATAGATATCATACCAAGTTTCTACTTTGACAATTCAGGAGTCTTCATCAATGCTGCACTCACTTTATCTGTCGTTTGAACTTCACTCTCCACTAATGAAGCTCGCTTGATAAGGATAAAACCTCTAGTTCATTAGAAGTCGACTACACATGAAATACAAAAAGTTTTACATAAGAAAGATCTCCCATGGCCTTGACTCGAGGCTGTATCTACCAAGTGTACAAATGCTTATGCAGTCCATATTACTTGGAGCTATCCATGATAGAATCTACATTACTTTGAGCTATTCATGACGTAATCTACATAACTGTAGAGCTATCCACAGTGCAATTTACATAACTTGGAGGTATCCATGACACAATCTACATTACTTAGAGCTATCCATGGTGCAATCCACATTACTTGGAGCTATCCATAATGTAACCTTCATGACTTGGAGCTATCCATGACACGATCTGCATAACTTGGAGCTATCCATAGTGCAATCTATTATGGCTAAGAGCTATCCTACAAGATTAAAGGTCCACCACCCCAAAATTTGATGCTCTGATGCATAAGTCGTAGATGTGCGCTCACTCCGAATGCATTTGGCACCATTTTAGTGCTCCGATATATAGGTGGCTACGCATGGCATGGTGCTTCAATGTGTAAGTGGTAGCCTACAATTGCTCTAACTATGCACGATAGCTCCTTCTATTTTTAATGCTTTGATGTGTAACTAGCACATGGACACTTGCTCCGACTACGCATGGTACCTCTTTAGTTCTTGGAGATATAAGTGGCTATGCATGGCAAAGTGCTCCAATCTGTAAGTGGTGGACATGTTTTCACTCTAACTACGCATGGTACTGCTTTATTATTCAACACCCTGATATGTAAGTAGCACATAGGCACTCGCTTCAATATATAAGTGGCTATGCATAGCAAAGTGCTCCAATGTGTAAGTGGCCTTCTACGATAACTCTGACTGCACAAGGTATGATCTGATATCCTTAGTGAACTAAATGACTTTGCACCTAGGACAAGTTCTATAGCAACTTTTCTGACGTAATTTAGCTTAGTTTTCTTCCCTCCAAGATACTTCTCTTGAGAATCCTGCTGGAGATTATAGTTTTTGAGACTATGAAATCGATGGATTTATGAAATTAGAATCATCATGAAAGTCTTGATGACATTTCAGGAGTTATGCTATGATTTTGGGACAATAGCCAGTTGACCCTGTTTTGATGATACATGGATTTGGAGGCTTGTTTAGCTAGGAAAATTCAATGGAGTGAGAAAAAAAGAGAGATAGAGAGAGAAAGAGAGAGGATTATTGTTGAGGATTGTGAGATTAAGGATTGCAAGCCTAGGATTGGAGTTGCATTCAAGATAAGAAATCATCATGAAATGATTTATTACATAACATCACATAACATAAATTTACTCTTTGGGTTAGATGCCTAACCCAAGTGTTGATAAACTTGACATTAGTCTTAATCATAGGACTTGATTGATACATCAACCTTGTAATGACATATAAGCTGCTATAAGATTCATCTGAGCGATCATGCAAAAGAAAAAAAGTTGAGGAACTTAAAGTGATGGTAGAGATAAATCCTTTAGGCTTGATAAAGCACTAGAGAACTCACCTCTGGACTACATCTTGGAGATCATCTCCAAACCATATCTTACTTCTAATTGAAATTCCATCTTGTAAATGATAAAACTTGCCCATACATTGACAAAGATTGTGCTCATCCATCAACCAATAAAAATCATTTTTATTTGCACTTGCTAAAGTGTTTCATTGCTTAAAGAAGCTATAGAACCACTCGGGGCTTGGCAGAGGTAGAATTACCAACAATTAACTATGACCGGAGCAACAAACAATATTTCCCCACGACCACGATGCACATGACTTCCTCGCCACCTTAATTTAAGGGGACTTAAGAAAGATCTTACAAGCGACATTGAGCTTTCAATTCTTGTGAATTGGATAACGACGGATAAATAATAAGCTTTAAAGTTGAACCCCAAGAGAAAACGGCTGCCAACTACTCCAAAGGTCCTTTCTACTTCCTTATCTTGTTGATTTTCCTCTAACATGATTTACTCTATTACTTTCATTTATTGATTATTACCTTTAGTGCTTGTGTGAAAAAGTAAGCACCAACTAAACACTCCACTTTGTTTCTACATATTTATACTTGTCTTCGGGGTGCTTCGAATGCCTCCAAATGTGGCATCCAACTTTTGTCTTTGGAGGATCCTATAGATCCGAAGAGACACTGTTGTGTATTTGTTTCAAGAAATTCAAAGAACATGAAGAATAAGTCAAAGATTTTGCACCAAAGCACCAATTGTTCAAGGCCATCGGAACTCACACGTAAAGAAAAAAACACACCAAATAACATAAAGGTCTTCCTTGAAGATGAAAGATAGCAACAGAACATGGGTTGGTACTCTGTTATTAGTTGAATGCCAATCCAAAACAACACAACCACGGGGCGTGGGCTGATGCTCTATGGTTGGCCTTACTACCATCTATGAAACTCGAAAAAAAAGAGACAAAGTTTTGTCCTTTCTGACACACGCAAATTGTTGCAATTATGTTCGAAGCTCAAAACTATTAAAAGCGATCAACACATGCAACATTCAAGCTCAATGGTAGATTTGAGAGTTTGGGCTACTTCCAACGTGAGAAAGCCTCCATTTATGAATAACACTATTGTCTAGTATCGAAGCAACAAAAAAAAAAAAGAGAAACCTCCATTGATGAGTGCTTGAAGAACACGAAGAACAACTGGAAACTTTCTAGAAAATTTCAACAAGCAAACTTCAAGGGGATTTCCAACAAAACAAAAAGCAAGGATTCGGAATACATAACTCGAATGACAAAGTGGCAAAAATTCAAGAAGATTGCAATATTAACAATAGGAAAATCTTTAGCCCTTGCCAAAAAAGAGAAATTTTTGGCCACAACTTTGAAACCACTCAAATATGTAATTTTCATCCACAATTGGGTATGAATCAAAGTTTGCAAGGCTCAAAATCACAATTATCATCAAAAAAACAAAAAATGGAGGAACCAAGGAAGAGAAAACTGACGTTAAAAAAGGGAAGAATGGAGCTTTCTCCCTCCAAACATAACCCACACCTTTTCTCTCTCCTTTAAATCTAAGGAACGCCACCAATGAAAAATGGAAAAGTGCGATTTTTCGGCCAAAACATGGAAAAACCTAGTACAGGCTTGCTCTTGTTGCTTGATTGTCCTCATTTTGTGCAATTTGTTTTCAGATTCCATTTCTCTTTCCTTTTCTTTTTCGTGTTTTCCTCACTTTTTCTTTGAAACACCTGTTATTTTAATGGGTATGATTTTTATAAAAATCATATGAATAAAATGTCACTTTAGTATTTCTTACCAAGTCTCCATAGGAAACATTCAAAATTTACCTATAACCCACTTCTACCAACCCTGTCCCCTACATTAATGCTCAATTAAGTAGCCTCTTTCTCATTTGACTAAAGGTCTCTGAAGAAGACATAGAATTAATTTACCTCAACTACTAAGGGACATTGATATATTTTCTCAACCACCTTTTTAATGCTTCCTTATCTTCTTCTACAACTTGCCTCATTTGCCCCCTTAATTATGTAGGCATTATTTACTAAAAGTCTCCAGGGGAGACATGATAATATTTTCTTTTAATGCTCATTTGTTTCTTCCTACCACTTTCCAAATAAACCTATAATTATCTCCGGCTCCTCAATTATTTTGAAGCCTTTTTATTCAACCATCATCACCTTCTTCTCTAGTTTCTCATTCTCTCCCTTTCTCACTTCAATTTATAACTAAAGACACAAAGCATAAATCTCTCTTTGTAGCCAAAGTAACTATAATTCCCAGCCATGTTTGAAGTTGTTTTGGAGTCAATTCAACCTTGATTTTTACCCAAACTTTGGTGTTTTTCAAAGGAGTTTTGAGCTAGGTTTTCCTTAATTCAAACTTGGTTTTTAGTATGTGTTTCTCCATCTTTAATGTATAATTTTCACATTCAAAGTTCATGCAAATTTCTAATTATGTTAGCATGCATATTTGAGCATTTATGAACAAAAACTTGAGTCTTGAATTAAAACCGACAACCAACTTTTATTTTGGTTTGACGATGATTTTGGTGTAAAACTCACAAGAATATGTTTATTATGATTATATAATGCATGCTATATATTTTGGAATGGTTTTGGAATTTTGAATAAGAATAATATGCTTTAGGTTTAAGAAAAACTTAACATTCCATAAATCTTGTATTATTTCTATGGGCAGTAGCTATTTCTTGAAATTCTGAGATTAGATGAAAATGAATTTTATAAATTTGTTTACATATTTTGAAAGTAGACATTCTAAGCTTTCCAACGAGCTATCATGAGCCTAAATCGGAGTTATATTTTATTTTTATAAATTTTTCAATTCTCGGGTTTGAAACTAGTAAACCTATCAGTGGCAGTATATCACCCATCTACCTTAAGTAAACCACCCAATAACCCATGTGCTAATTGTAAATAATGAACCCAACTTTGCTAACCTTCTAATCCCTGAATGTCTTACAACCTTTCCAAAACCATCCTAAGTTATTTATGAATCTTATTAGAGACTAAAGTATATAGATTTGCACTTAATTCATTTATGGATGTGGTTATATGTTGTGCTTTAGTTTCAATTGTCTTTATGCATGACTTAGGATCAAAGGTGTGTGGAGCTAACGTTAATTAATTTCAAGATTAAAAGATTGTTGAGAAGCTTGAAAGGTAGGGATTCTATTACTCATATTTTGTGAGGTCTTTATGAAATTTAAATTGATTGTTTTACCACAAGATATTTGAATCTATGTTGAACTGCTATTATATAAGAATCACATATGAAACTATGACATGGACTCACCTTGTATTGATTAGCGAGGAACATAATGAATTAACATATGTTGTTATAAATTGAAAAGCATACTTTGGAAAATTAGCACTGCAAATGATATTTGTATATAAAGAAATGGTGAGATGTGAAGAAGGCGACGGTTACGTCTTTGGGCACGAATACCCTAAAAGGTAAAATAGGGGGAAGGTGATGATGCTACCTTGTGTCGAAAGTCTTAGAACGCACTGTATAGGAATGGATTTGGTGAGGACTCGGGGCTTGATGTCCCCTCATCGGAATACCCTCGGAATGTTTGGAGGGTGACCAAGCACGCCTATTTGGGTTTCGATAAGTGGAGTGTTACTTTATGTAATGTGGATACCTAGAAATAATGATGAATTGTAACATTTGTATATATGTATAAGTGTGAAACTTGGTAATGGTAAACTATGGTATCCATGAGATATGATCATAAGAAACCTCATAATCTGGTATATGATGTAAATTAACTAACCATGCAATTTTAATGTGGTAATGAATAAAACCTTAAGGTAAGTAATGGTTTTCCCTACTGAGCATGTTGTCGCTCATTCCCTTATATTTTTCTCTTTTCAAGACTCACTAAGTGTGAGATGGTTACAAGAAAAACAGTTAAGGAAGCTATGTAGTTACATTACATTGGAATTGCTTCGAATGCAAGGAATAATCTGCATGATAATGTAAGCATCAATTGTTACTTTCTGTGACTATATTTAGATTTGTTGAAGGTTGAAATGATGATGATGACAGTTGTATGTTATTAAAATTTAAGGTGCTACATTAAACTGTGGTTTATTGATTTGTTTATGTTTTATTTTTATTTTGAGAGTTTCTATTCCAGTCCCGGGTAAATTACTTTGATGTTTTATCTTTATTTTTTTATTTTTATTTTATTTATTTAAAAACTGTTAACCCCCATATAGGGGCATTATAGAATTTTTGGAATCAGAGCCTAGGTTTGGTTAAACTAAGGAGTGTAGCACCACGTTGCAAATTTGTTTTTGAGATGTTTTTGAAGTTGAATTTTTATTGTCATCATCAAAATGAACCTCCAAATTGATTTATACAGTCTAGAAGAAAAGTATTAATAATTATGAGGGAATGATAATTATATGGAATAGGTTTATAAGTAGAATGCTTATGCGAGTTTCATATAATACTAGAATCTATAAGCATATCTAATTCATATAGAATGATGAGAAATTCATGTCAATGTGAGGATTTAGGAATCTTTTAATCTCGTGAAAAGTAATAAGAAGTATAAGGTTTGATTTGTTGATTTCAAAGTTTGGCATTGATATGCCAAATTCTTCGTAATTGATTCAGACCTAAGTAGTGATTATGTGTGGACTCGATTGTCAATAAATTTTCTTGAAAGTTTTGTTTACATGAAGAATATGAGATAAATTAGGAATTCACGGTATTAAATCTTAAGTGAGATAAATGTTAGATTTTTGGTCTGTTGAGACTGTGTAAAAGCAAAGAATGTATAAATTTTAAGGTTAGAATATTTTGCTTTAGTAGAGTCAATGATTTTTATGAATAGATGTAGTGTAAAAATGACTAATCAAAGTTTCCTTAAATAAATCATAATATTTAAGGCACCTGCGATGATGTCAAACCTTTATGATGAAAGGTTTAACTTCTAGGTGTTTAGATGTGAATCTTTTGGTTGCCTGAGGTTTTATTATATGAGGAAATTAAGTATTGTATAAGTGAAATTGTGAAAATTTTTTATATGCTTAAGTAGTAACGTTAAAAGTCTCTGCTCATTGATATGGTCTATGTTGGAAGACGTAAATCGTATTGATTTCAAGGTTGGTCAGATTCTAAACCCTTGGTGGTAATGATGATGAGTCCATTGATAGATGCTAAGTATTAAGGATAACATATGAATGAATGCATTGATTTAAACAAATTATTTGAATTACTAGATGATTATGTTAAGGAATGATTTAAATACGATTTAGGAAGATCCCTGATTGTCGTAAATTAGATTTGTTATTCATAGTTATTTTTATTTTTAGTCGACTTTGAAATAGGCATAAGGTCCGTATGAATTAGTTTTTAATTTTATGTTTGTTATTTAACTCGTTCTAAATATATGAAGGTCCAAAACAATCTGACCCATCTCAACTTCGAACATTTAGGCCTAGTCCAAATCCTGAATCAGTTTGACTCACACTGTCTCTCCCACGTGGCCTTTATATGTGTCATCTATAGTGGTTTAATCATTATTTCTCTCTTAATTGTTATTCTCTCTCTAGAACGCAAATCTTCTTTCTCTCTAGAACTCCTTCTTCGTCTAAAAGAAAAAGAAATTCTAAGATTCTGCAATTTATTAGTCTCAATTTTTCCTTTCTATTTACTCTTCTTTCATTTTATCATGGACCCAAAGTACCAACACCTGAAAAAGTATTTTTCATCACTCTTCCAAAAGATTCTCAAAAAGAAATACAAGGCCAGGATCACTCGGTTGTGGATTCTTATGCGTTTTGGCATCCCTTGTGATATGAGAATGTTGATAGAGGGGAAGGTCTGCCTGAATGACTTCAGTCAAGATGTTGGTTTACCAGGAATGGGTACCAGTTGTAGTGCAATGAAAAGAAGAGCTCGTGCTATCGCGATAGCATGCAGTAAATGTGGAAGACAAAGTTGTAATGGTAAATGTTCTTCACCTGGTTATATGTCTATGAATAGAGAGGATAAAATAGGGTTTTGTAAAGATGAACTTTTAAAGGAGAACTTGGATAGCATCTATCCTCCTCTTCGTGGTCACCCTAGTGGATATGTTCAAGGAGCTATTTTTAGACTCTGGCCTAAATTTCATGCAGAAAGACAACGCCTCAAAAATATGGTATTTCTAGATTCTGTTTGCGAAGCCATAAGAAAATTGGATGGGGAATAAATCATTGCTTTATAAAGGTTGTTTAGTCTTTGCTTGCTTGAAATCATTTCAGTTAATGTTCAACAGTTTGTGTTTTTCTTTTACTTAGAATATTTGTCTTCGTGTTTGAAATAATTGTGATTATTAGATTTATATAGTAAGTTTTAATATCTCATTTAATTTATGGTTTTCTTAAACATATAT
>CAMOHE010046836.1:0-39468 GCA_946598075.1 Artocarpus hirsutus
TTTTAATTTTTATATATATTATATATATATAAACGAATCAGTTTTGATTCGTGCAAAAAAAAAAAAATCTTTTCCGTTTAACTTTTTTGTTTTACTTATATATATATATATATATATATATATATGTGTGTGTAGTGTACGAATCAGTTGTGATTCAGGAAAGAAAAAAAAAAAGAAAAGGAAAGAAAGAAAAGAAAAAAAAAAGAAAAAGGAAAGTTAAAAGGTTACAATCCTGTAAAATATATCATTTTATTTTTTAAATTGAAAGTCAATTAAAAAATTATTAAAGGCTTAGATATAAAAAGTAAGAGATAACAGTTATCTTAAGACTTTTTAATTCACATAATTTTTGCAAAATACTCAGAGAAAAAACTGAGAGTTCTTCTCTGAAAAAAAAAGGTCTGTTATCTCATGTGTTGAGTATATAGTAGATTCAAAAAAGTGTGAGGAAAATTCATTCTTGTAGTTTCACGCCCACTTATCGTTCCATTGGTGCGGAGGCCTGAATTAGAAGATCGTGGTGTCAAAGAGGAAAGCTAGGATACCCTGAGAGTCTTCAAAATGTTAGTAAAATTCCTAAAGTTTTCTATTATTAATTAAAATTATATATCTATTTTCGATGAACAAAGTTTTTAAAAAATTTTTGTTTGTCAAAGATCCGTTCCTTCCGCTGCGTTTCTTATTTTAATTCCAACAATAAACTCTATATACGGATCGTTTATATATTGAACAATTTATATGTTTTATTTTATACTTTATTTGCTTCGTCATTTGGTGCAATACATATGATGAATGTTAAAGCATACGATTGAGAAAGATAATTCAGCGCATAAAAAATTTACAAGAGCACAAAATGGTGCTTTAATATATATATGTATGTATGATGTATGTATGTATCATTTTTTGGGCAAACTGAATTTTATTAACAATTCAAAATATCTGCAGATTCAAAGAAGCCAACAAACTTTGGCACACATTCTATCCGCCTACAAGCAATATAATGTGAAGTAACTTAACTAGCCTACAAGTGGGCTATGAAATTTCCCTTATTGAGAGCATAAAAAAAAATGTCACTTCTAGCATGCGACATAGCACCTTGAGGGAAATAGGTGAGAGATCTTTTTGGGCTATCTTCCTAAAGAAGCGTTTGACAAATTCAGAGAACCATTATTGAACGCTATAGACTTGTCCTTAGAAATGACAATTTGGAGTTGGCCTAGCAGCAACCTATGGGTTGGGGATGTAGCATTTGACACATGAGCACGAGGATCTAAATCTCTAACTGCTATCACTACAACAAAAGGGTCTTTTGGGACAGATAAAAAGTCATCGAAAAAGAAAAGAAGACTGGCCAATAATCATTTTCTTTTCTGAAAGCATGATGCCGTGGGCTTCTGTGATTTGGGCAAATTGAGCTAACAACTCCAAATGGGCTCACAAATAATTTATTGGTGATGATATAGTCGATGCATTTCTATTAGTGACAATAAATTGTTGTAAAAATGTCACTGCAATTATGTCATTGATATCGTCGTTGGTGTAATAGGGCCAAAATTTTTAATAACAATTTCAAATACTGTCGTCACAATTTCTTATGTTGATGCTGACATGGAATCATTATTTGCGACAATTTTTTCCAAAAATGTTGTTGTAAATATGTTTTGTTCTTTCGTTTTTTGCGACGACATCAAATTTCTTAATATTTTTTAATACGTATTAATTTTAAATAGAAATAATCAAATTATAATAATGAAAATTTAAATTTAAATTTAAACAAAAATTAATAATACATTGTTTCAATAATAAAATAAAAACCAAACATAATGTGTCGAAATATTGAATAAAGAAGAAAATACAATCTAATCCCCTAAATTTGCAGCATCATCAGTGCCATCAACGTTGTCGTTAGCAACGTCTGAAAGAGGCGGAGGTCCTGGACAAACAAAAGTTAGAGGAGTTATTAGGGGCAAAAGTTGGACGCTAGGAAGCAACCAGCCCACTAACTTCATCAACGTCCTTTGGCTCTAGTACATATTCATGTTGAATTTAGACGATTTTCATATAAAATCTTCCACATACTAATCAATAGGCATCAAAGATGTTCTGTCTGACCGGAAGCTAGAGAATGAACCAACCCCAGAGTAAATCCTCTACGGGAGTATGGGGCCTACTCTAATCTTGTGTCCTCTACGTCTACCTAGGACCTGATCCAAAATTCCTTCCTCGTTAACCATAGGTGCAGTTGAAGAGAAAACAAACTTTGTGATCTGAGTTTGTCTCTCCTACTCCATCGTATTCTACACAAATAACAATAAACATATGTTATAAATACACAGACTAATTTGAATAAGAAAAAATAATATTGAAAATTAGAAATACTTACAAAAGTTTGCTATGTTTTGGGGTTAACCCAAGTATCCCCGTGATGATGCATGTCCACCCAGTTATTTACAGCAGACATTGGTTAATGGGTCACCATGTTGGCATATCCAATGATTTGAATGTGTTAGGATAATATATTCTTTAATAACTTATATAGTTAATTGTAATTAAAAAAAAACTTACTAACCTTCTTGTCGTGATGCTAGGAGAGAGATATCTGACCATGCAAACTTGACCACTTCTAGTTGCCATGATTGTTTTTATTTGTCACCAAATTTTTCTGATTATAATAGTATTTAGCATTAGCAATATTAAAATTAATATATATAATAAATAACCAACTTAACAGATATACAATTACCTAACATTTCTTAGTCATCAAGCTATCATAGCAATGACCCAAATTTTCTTAATTCCTAAGGATCTTAGGGGAGTTCGCTCTGATGTGTGCCTCGTTTGTTGATCCTCCAACTGTTTTGAAGTGTTTGTGGAGGTCACTCTTTTGGTCCTCGTAGCACTTGGATGCCTCCTTATCAACTACACTATGGAGGATATTGTCTAGGTACTTGTAATCAAGAACAAACGAATCCTATAACACATTTAAAATCATGACAAGTAGTTTTATTATGTTCCATAATAATTATGTTCTATAAGAAAGAAGTTAAATGAATACTAGCATACGCTACTGAATCTTGCTTTTATGCTGGGCATTTATATCTCTCCAAGCATCATGGAATGGCTCATATGCATCCCAAGTGTAAATGTCGATTGCACTTTTAAACCACGAGCCAAACAACCCAAGTGCTTTCTAAGTACTGCCAGCCTCATCATATTTGACTAGAATCTTTTTGTGCTTCTCTACATATATGGCAATCTCATGACCTTTTGCCTTCTCTCGACCGAAATGATTGTAAGGTGTGGTATCTAGTGCTGTAAACATCAAATAAACAGTTTAGATTAAAATTAGTTGACCGAATAAACTTAATAAATTTACAATTGGGTTGTAACATACTTGACTGACATTGTGACAGAACTCTATATAGGTTGGGTGGAGGTTGTGCTTCACTTGAAGAGCTGGCACATGTAGAAACTAGTCCAAACATGATCACTTGTTTGCAAAAAACGTTTAATATCATATTTAGTATTTATCATATGATTACTATAAAAACATATTTAATTATGATATTAAACTGACATGTATATAAAAAACAAGGGCCACTATACATAATTTCTATTATTCATCACTGCTAATGTCTTAATGTTGCCACCATCATCAATGTGATCATCTTCTTTGGAGTCGTCATCTTCCTCTTCAACGTACTTATCTAAAGATTCATCCTCCTTTTCCAACAAAGTAGAGTCATCCTTTTCTTCAGGAGACTTATCTTTTAAGATTGTATCAACATCATATGTGACAACATTAAATGATATGTTAGGGCAATTCCAAGTTAAGGTGTCAATCTCAGGTATTTCCACTACTAGCTCAACATTTGCAGACTCCATATCTTACACTACCATCACGTCATCCACGTCTGGTTTTGGAAAATCACATATATGTCGATGTCCAAAGTGTTCAACAACTTTCATGAGGACACAATGAGTCCGTATCTTAAAACTTTGTTCTTTTCTAGATGAGTCTCAAACCACCTATACTTGAAAAAATATGTTTGATTATCTGGTCCATGAACACAAACACCAAGATTCTAGGCAGTTTGATTTGTGATTGTATGTTAGAAACTTGACTCCATTCATCACACAACCAGGATAGCTTTTAACAAAGAAGCTTGAACTAGAGGAAAGCTAAATCAATTGATCAGTTGCCTTTGATGCATTTTGCTCTCGAATATTAAACATTTGTATATAGTAAAGAATTCTTAGAAACTAAGAATATCCAATCAATTTGGATGGAAGTTGAACTGTATATATATTAATAGGTTACACCTTATTCTCAAACCATTTTGGGAACTCCATTGCTTGAATATCCTCCAATGGTCTAGTTCATCTGTTATCCTACAACTCCTTCATTTGTTCACTGTTTGTTATGGAATTTGGGTCAGTGACATAATAGTATTTGACATAACCATACTTATAGACAAATATAGAGTAATACTTACTTGATGTGTTGCTGAATTTTTGAACAATTGTATATTATATATCACTCAGCTTTATTTAGTAACTGGTTATCTAATGTGATTGAGGTTATCTTCCCAATTAGACGACAATGGGTGCCAAAAACAAAAATCATGGCATTACCATCTACATCATCATCTACCCAATTTCTCTCAAGTCTATTAAATCTTGTCTCAATCCTAGTTAGATATATCGAACAAAAGGTCAGAGCTTCATGTACAATATATTCTTCAACAATTGATTCTTTTACTTTTGCACGATTTCTAACATACTTCTTCAATGATCCAAGGAAGCATTCAAATAGATACTCAAATGGCTTCTTCTCGCCAGTGCATTACTAAATGAACCATAATATCGAAAAAGACCGATGGAAAAAATGTTTCTAACCTGCATAAAATAAGAACAATATTTTCTTGGGCTTTCTCTAAATCACTTATCCTCAATGTCCTTGAACATATCAACTGGAAGAAGTTGCTTCATTTTGTTATTGCATCAACAAACTCTTTCTTCATCAATGGTCGAATTCTAGTTAGCAATAATTTGCCACATTATGAAGTGACTGTCTTGTGATTCTAACCCAGCGATCTTTTTACTCCCCTCTTCATGTTTTTCCTTAGATTTAAAGCAAACCCATTAGGGAACCGTGTTGATTTTAAACACTCACAAAACATTTTACTGTCATCTAGGGTCAATATGTACATAGCATGTGGCTTCATCTAATGATCACCTTCCTTATTCAAATGCAACTCCTTATGCTTCCTCATGTTTTATAAGTCGATCGTCGTATGGTTTGTATCCTTACTTTTTCCATCGATATTTAGAATTGCACCTAACAAGTTGTCATACAGGTTCTTTTCAATATGCATGACATCTAAATTGTGACACAATGACAATGAGATCCAGCAAGGTAATTCCTAAAAGATACTCTTTTTCATCTAATTAAGCTATGTTGGATGCTTCTTTCGCTTCTTACCACCATAATTTTCATGTTTACCAAGCAATCTAGGTCCAACCTGTTTGACATGTATGCCCTAAAGAGTAAAATATATTATGTTTTGGAGACATTTTATTAATAAAGAATTTATTTATTATTCATACACCAAATGGTTGTCATCTTTACGTTTATATTTATTGAATGTATGATAAGCAAACAAAAGTCTGAGACTATCAGTCTAAGCCTTTAAGAATCAGGCGTATGATGGACAAATTATGCAAAAGACATGATTCTAAAAGTGACGGTCTAAATTATAAGATCTACAATCGAGAGAATAAAGATGGGCATTTTGTTCATGCTAAGATTGCTATGTTGTCTATATCCCTAATGGGAGATGGTTAGTCTTGACCATCAGAGTTGGTCTTCGTGAATAGAAACATTAGTACATTGTTATAGGTGATAATGTATTGGATCAGGACATAAAGTGGAATTGATTTGGATTAATAATTCTTCAGGCAAATCAATTGACTTTGGACAAACATATGTGTTGTATCTTGATCCTAAAATGAATTTTTGGCCAATTGTCTTGACTTATGTCTTTTGATGTACCAAAGGGTGACATCTATATTTCATGATGGTATGCATACCGGTAGGTTAGAGACATGACTCTTGATAGCGTAGGCTTATTATTTATAGATACGGAATCTATAGCTCCTCTTTAGGAGTCGACAATATCCTCTTATATGCATTATCATGTAATTGAAAGACTGGAGAGCTCAACCTTTCGGAAATATTAGTGTAACTGAATGGTATATTGTCTTTGGATGGTAAGTTTTTTGATGGTGAGAAAATAGAACATGAGAGAAAAATAATTGGGAAGGTAAGATAGAATTTATCCTTAAGCCGATTATGGATATCCTTTGGGGATACGATACATTATGATATGTCATGGATACTTAGCTATTTGGCCTTCGTAATTTTATATAGTTCGAGAGTGTAGATCTAAGCTTTTAGTGGAGTAGCGTTAGAGTTGATAATTATGAAACATATATCTGGGATATTGGGTTTTATAATTATCAAGAGCTTCAAATAGATAGGTATATCGGGTCCCTTTTGCTAGCTCATAATAAATCCTGTAACGATACGACGTGCTTTTTCAATAAATTAGTGCCTTATGTTAAATTATAAGATTGGCTGAAATTCGATAGGATTAGATAATTCATACCTATTTATCGATTGAATTAATTTTGTAAATTAATTCAAGATAAACTTATTGAATTATTTGGAATATTTATTTTCCTAGAGATTATCTAGATATAATTGTTTTAATCAGATAAGTTCTCTATTGGGTTATTTGAATTAAAACTAAGGCTTTATCCAAAAAATCTCGGGTGAAAAATAAAATATTCATAGGGATCATTTATCATAAGTTCGACAGGCCGATCAATTAGTTAGCAAGTTTGGCAGGCTGATTTAACGATAATTTGATCATGCATTTTAGACGCGATTTTATCATATATAGATCTAGATTTGAATTTTTGAGGCCTTATCTAATAATAACCAACCTTGGGCACGACCTCTATAAATAGGGAGTGAGTTTTTTAAGTTATTTAGATCAGTTGAGAAATTAAGATGAGCACTCTAGTCTATGAGTCTTTAAAACTCCTTGAAGAGCTACTGTTCACAAATCACAAACGTTAGTTCTGGGTTTTTTCAATTGGTTGGAAGGAGAGTCACTAGGGAAGAATTTGTACGAGGTGTCTCCACACACATAACGATCGTGGATAGAGAATAGCCAAGAAGACCAGTTGATTGAGACTCTTCTAGAACATTCTTTTCATCACAAATTGTAGAAGCTCTTTGGTATTCCAAAGGTTCGTAAGATTTGGTTAATTTATGCATGTAGCGCGTCGAACTTATGTTTTGAAAAATACTCTAATTTAAAATTTTAAAATTTTCATTGCAACTATTTTTCCAACAATTGGCATCAAAGCCAAGATTTTTGCGTAAATTTACAAGTTTGTAATCATGCAATATGTGTAAATTATGTGATCTTGATCTCTTCCATGCTTGAATTTAATTTTTTAGAGAGTTGGCACTCTAAGATTTCTATATATTTATACATGTTGTCATAGATTATATGGTGAATGTTTATTAATTAATTATAGTTGACTAAATTATTGTTTAATTATTGTAAGAATTTTGTAATTAAATGATCATTCAAAGTGAAGATAAATCTAGAAGATAGAGATAATAGTAATTCCAAAGGTATTTCCTGAGTCTCTAAGTTTTTGTGTTTTTGAATTGTTGAAAATAAGAATAAAAAATTATGCAAAAATTGTATTCTAGAAAAACGTGATCTCTGCTCAGTTGGCTAGTTGAACCCTCAAGATCGGCTGGTCGATGGTCAGAGATTGGTAGGCCGAACCTCCAGTTCAGCAAGCCGACTACAGGGTGGATTTCAACAAGCTTTGGTCGCAGGTTGAACTGCCAGGTTCGATAGGCCAAACTACCAACTTTGGCAGGCTGATGGCTGATGATCAGCATGCCGACATAGAGCTGTTGTTTTCAGAAAAGGTGCATTTTTTAATACAGTTTTGATTTTGTTTTTTAGACAATTCTTAGAAGGATGAAATTTTGTGATGACTGGAAATAATTAAGTATTTAATCTATTTGGGATTGAGGACTATAAGATGGATGCCACATGAAGACGAATACTACTTAAAGATTCAAGAATGAAGAATCGATAATAATATTCGATTGATCTCTTGTAATCTTTAATTTCTTTTCTTTAGGGTGGAACCATACTATTACTGCTTTTTTTTTTTTTTTTGCTTGTAGCTTTGCATAATTGCTTTGCTTGCTTGCATTATAATATGATTTTTCATGTATGTTGATAACATGTCATAGAGAATAGAAAATGCAGCTCATTAAAAATTATTTATGCATTTTTTTTAAAATAAAGCCTTGATTTCAAAAGATTGAGTGGGAGAAAGTTTTCTAAGAGAAGACTTATAGCCTTTATTGTTAGCCTTCATCATGTACTAGGTTAGATCTTTGAGAGGATAAGATATTTTAGCATGTTTTATCGTTACACACTCATAGGTGGTGATTATAAATCATCGATAAAATATTACAATGATAGTTATACACTCACGTTAATTTTATTATTAACCTCCCCTAGGAGCTCTGTTAATAAAATTGATGGCTAAAGAAAATAATTATGAATATATACTAGATCAAACGTGTCCTAGATGACATATATTAATCAGTAGGCGATCGGTGTTTCTAATTGAATTTGGCAAGTCTTCCCTAGGCAGCTTATTGAATTCTGAGTTAGGAATTGTTGTTGTAAAGTTGTGATTTTTTCAAGGTTTTGACACATAAAAACATTTTATGTTTTACATGATTGTGTTATCTTACTAAATTATAATGGCATGTTTACTTATGTTTGGTGTATGATTCTTTATTGTAGATTCAAATGTCTAAAAATGCTTTATCATCGATACTTGACAAAAACCAATTAACTAGCTAGAATTTTAATGATTAAAAATGAAACTTAAATATCGTCCTATCGTTTGAGAAACTAAAATTTATGCTGACAACACTGTATCGGCCTAAGCCTACGGGAGATTCCACTACTGAGCAAATCCAAGCGTATGATCACAGGAAACATGCTAACAATCATGCCCGTTGTTATGTTGTGGCCAACATAAATAATGTGCTATAGGCTCAACATGAAGATTATGAGACTGCAAAGTAGATCTTAGATAATCTTAAAGACATGTTTAGAGGCTAGGCCCTAACAAAATGGTAAGAGGCACTTCAGAAACTCTTAAACAGCAAACAAAGACCGAGGACTCCTGTGAAGGAGCATATGATGTTGGTCATGGGTTATCTCGTTGAGGCTCAAACCATTGAAGCTGACATAGATACTAAAACACAAATGACTGTGGTCTTTGAGACTCTATCTAAGGAGTTTATCTCATTTAGAGCTACATGTAATTTAAGCAATAGACGACATATAACCTTGACTGAGCTAATGAAGCAGTTATAAGAGTTTGAAAATCTAATCAGAGAAACTCTTACTAGTGGTGAGGCCAACTTGGCAACTGCGTCTGGGTCCAATCCTAACTCTAGGAATGGAAAGAAGCAATGGGCTAAGAATGGGAAGTCTTCTCTTCTTGCAAGTGGCAAAACAAGAAGAAGAAAAAGAAGAACCCAAAGAAGCTCAAGTGTTTTTTCTTTGAGAAAGTCAGGTATATTAAAAAGAATTACAAGGCCTTCTTTTCCTGATGAGGTAAGTGTGATCTTTTGGTTATAGAAACTTGTTTGGTTGAAGAATCAAGTGACACTTGGATCATATATTCTGGAGCAACTAATCATGTTTGTGTTTTTTTTATAGCAGTTCAAAGAAATAAGAAGTCTGCTACATGAAGACTTCACACTTCAGATAGGTGATGGATCCTTCGTGTTGGCTGAAGCAATAGGAGACGTCCATCTTCATTTTCATAATTATAGGAGTTTAGTTTTGTGAGATTGTTTTTATATTCTTAAACTTAAAAAGAATTTAATTTATATAGCTTGTTTATTTAAAGACTGTTATGTAGTTTCTTTTAATAATAAAGTGGTGATTCATAAAATAAATTTTTTATTTGTGATGGATGGATGCAAAACAATCTATATTTTATTAAACCTAAAATGGACTTACTGCTTAACACTAAGGTTAATGATAATAACTCTAAAAGACTTAAGAATTCTCACTCTAATAAGACTTATCTTTTGTTTTGCAACTAGGTCATATTAACTTGTATAGGATTTAAAGTTTGGTAAGGGATGAAACCTTAAGTAACTTAAAAGTGGAATCTATACCACAATGTGAATCTTGTTTGGAGGGTAAAATGACCAAAAGACCATTTGGTTCTAAGGGCAATAAGGCAAAAGGGGTTCTAAAACTTGTGCATAATGATGTTTGCGGTCCTATAAACATCCGAGCATAATGAGCGTATGAGTATTTCACCATTTTTATTGATGATTACTCAAGGTATGGGTATATCTACCTAATGCATTACAAAAATGAAACTTATGACAAGTTCAAGGAGTTTCAAGCTAAAGTGAAAAAGCAATTAGGTAAATCCATAAAGGCACTTCGATCCGATCGAGGTGGTGAATACATTTCTAATGAGTTCTCAGAATACTTATCAGAGAATGAGATTTTATTCCATTTGACTACACCGGGCACTCCGTAGCAGAATGGCGTGGCTGAGAGAATAAATAAGACTTTGTTCAACATGGTTAGATCCATGATGAGTTATTCATTATTGCCTTCATCCTTTTAGGGATATGCACTACAAACCGCATGTTATCTTTTGAACAATGTGCCTTCAAAATCGGTTCTTAAAGCTCCTCACAAGTTATAGACAAGGAAGACATCCTTAAACCATATTCGTATACGGGGATGTTAGGCTCATTTCCTGTAGATGGAAGCAAATTAGTTGGAAGCACGTTTGGACTTGTAGGATATCCAAAAGGGACTAAAGGGGCTTATTTCTATAACCCAAAGGAAAATAAAGTCATGGTCTCTACAGATGTAACTTTCCTTAAGGAAAGTTACATGCACTGCTTTAAGCCTCAATGTAAAGTGGTGCTTGAGAAGTTGACGAGTGAATCGATCACTCTAGGGGTTTCGAATGAAACCGTTGCAATCAGTGTAAAAAAACCAACTGAACAACAACCTAAGGGGCTTCAGCATAGTAGGAGGATCGGACGTCAACCCGAGAGGTATATATTTAATGGTCCAGCCTTCTTGGCTGAATCGGTTGAACATGATAGGGATCCTTACACTTAGGAAGAGGCTATGGAGGATGTTGATTTAAAACTCTAGACAGAGCCATAAACACGGAGATAACGTCTATAAAGACTAATCGGGTCTAGGAACTTGTGGATCTTCCCAAAGGGGTAAAACCCATAGGGTGTAAATAGATTTATAAGAGAAAGAGAGGAGCAAATTGAAAAATTAAAACCTATAAGGCTAGACTAGTAGCTAAGGAATATATGCAAAAGAAAGGAATTGATTATGAGAAAACCTTTTCGCCTATAGCCATGCTTTAGGTCTTACTTTTCACAGTTATAACATGCTTTAGGTCCCCCATGCAGACTCCAAAATGAAACCTCACACATTTAGCAATTTAAGCTTTGGCATAGACACATTCGATGTTGTTTTAGTTTTCGGGCATTTTGACTTATCAAACCTCTGACCTTGGTTTTGGTTCCATGAAGCACATCATTTATTTTCCTTACTCCATTATTATTGCTTCTCTTGACTATGTTGATAGTTAGGCTTTAAATTCTTCTTACTCTCATGTTCTTTAGTCTCTCTATCTCAAATCTTATTTTCAGCACATTCCACATCTAGAGCTCTTTCTGCTATTTTGGATTTTCAGCACATTCCACATCTAGAGCTCTTTTTGCTATTTCGGATTTTCAGCACATTCCACATCTAGGGCTCTTTCTGCAATTTTGGATTAAGTCAAACCTTCTATTCTAGCCACCGTTACATTCCTATAAATTTCTGCCTTTAGACCTTTTATAAGCTATTCTATCTTGTGAGCATCATTACTTACTAATTGCAGAGCATAACGAAACAATTCTTCAAATTTTATGATATATTTTGCAACAAACATATTAGCTTGTTTCAAGTATAATATTCTTCAAATCAACTATTGACTATGGTAGGGTATATATTTGTGTATTAAATTTAATATAAAGGTATACATTCGATGAGATCAAAAACCAAAATTATAGTTTTTGAATTAACCTAAAACAGAGAGTATAGAAAGATAAACATCCCTATTTTATAATATAATACAATACAATATAATAAATAAGATGATATAATATAATGTAGTTATAATATTATAATTAATAATATCATCATTATATTAATGATATAATATTATTTTATTATATAATATAATATATCATGATCGTAATATATTATATTATTAATATGATTTTGCTATATTATATTGCTGATATAATTATTAATATAATTAAATATTAATTTGATATTATAATTATCTTCTGTATTGAATTATATGCTATAATTGCATGATTATTACATAATTATAATTATAATTTATTTATAATTACGAAAATAAAATATATCATTATATTAGTATAATATAATTTATTTGTAACATTTTAAATAGATTATAATGAATATTATTATTTTTATGTGATATTATATTTTATATTTATATATTATAACAATAAAAATAAAATTATTAATATAGTTATAACATTATAATTATATTTTACAATATTCTATATATTAACCATTATCATAATATTATTATATTCTATATTGTAATTATATAATATTATATAATTATAGTTCTTTTATATTATATTACATTTTATGTACTATATTAACATGAGGGTAATTTTGTCAACATAAAAATATTTATATTCCATCTTATAGTATTTCTAAAACTGTAACCAAACAAATAAATCAACTTTCTTTTCTATTCTATTCCATTACCATTCCATTTCCATTCCCATTGCCATTCCGTTACTACAACCATGTGGCTTACTGAACATTTTCTAAAATATTCATGTGGCCCATTATGGTCGAATCTTATGGCAATTAAAGTTTGCAATCTCCATAGTTGTCTCCGTAGGCAACCATGTACAGGGATTTTTTTTCTTCCCTCGTGAAGTTTTATTTTTAGTTACTTATTATGATTTTGCCTTTTGAAAATAAGTAGTTAATTTTGAGTGAATTTGCCAAAAAGAAGAGGTAATATAATTTTAGAATCAATCTCCAGTCCGAAGTCTAGACCAGATAAGCGCTTGTAACATTCTTTTTTCCTAAATGTAATATTGTTTGTGTATTAGTATAACATTCAATTTGTTTGTATGTAATAATTAATAAATACAATTAACACATTTAATATTGAATGTTACATATTAATAAATTGAATGTTATATGAATATACGAACAATATTATATTTGTAGACATAATATAAGTGTCGGATTGGTCATGGTGTAGGACTTAAGCGAAAAATTATAATTTTAATATTTTAGGAAAAGAAAGGATTATGAATGAATTTTGAGCCTAAAAAGTGAAATTATATAGTTGTAGGCATAACTTAACAATAAGATCACACTTACCTCAACTACAAGGTATAAAGTTCGAATATTCCTATCCTTAAATTTAAAAAAAAAAAAAAAAGAACTTTATTTAAAACATATTTTTTTAAGCTTCTTTTCTAATAAGATGTCTTGAATAATTTTTTTAAGTAAATTATAACCGTTTGTTGTCAAAATATTAATTTGACTATATGCATATTAGTGATAAATTATAGCAAAAATGTTTACTAGTTCCAAGATATTTTTGTTCCGAATAAAAAGTTGTCACTAAAAGCTCTTCTTATTTATTTATTTCTTTTATTATTTATTTTTTTTATTTTTTTTTGTTTTTTCGGCTAGCAATGCCAAGGGTCACCAAAATATTTTTTCAAGGGTCATTTTTGCCAATTTATAATAAGTTCCATGGAGATTAGTGAAAATTACATATTGATTTTTAAGTTTTAAAAAAACTGTTTTTGAAATGGTTAAAAAACAAATAATTGAATTAATTATTAATACAGTGTCTGAGAATATAGTTAGAACTAAAATACTGCAGCATTTGAGAATTTTACACTATAGCTGCTTTGACTTTTATACTGTAGCATATGAATGCTGCCATTAAAATTTGGGTTAATAAACCTTGAGGAATTTTCATAATGTTACCTTTTAACATTTACTTTCTATAAATGTTATACATTTTAAATATGGTACAATTTAAACATATAATATAAATAGTGTGACACGGCTTTCTCAAGTGTGGCATGAATAAATATAGTTTTTAAAAGCGATTGAAAAAAAAAAAAAAGCAAAACAAAAAAAATCAAAACAAAAAAATTGTTCAAACGACGGCGTCATATTTTCGTGGGACGAGAATACCAAAAGGCTGGTGGCGGACTTCTTCTTCTTTTATTTATTTATTTATTTATTTTGTTTATAGTCATTTTTAAAGCTTCAATCCGTGATTTCATATTAAACAGGAAGGCTGTGGTTCACGGTGGCGCTGGTGCATTTGTATTAAAGCCTAATATAACTTCTTCTTCTTTTTTTTTTTTTTTTCTCTATCTGGTTTGTTACCAACAACCCGTGGGATTAGGTGGCAAGGAGCTCATTCTCCCTTAAGCAAGGTCTCGAGTTCGAGTTTTGTGTATAGAGAAACAGGTTTTGGGAGAGCTTCCCCCGTATGGGTCCGACCCGACTCGAATCCAGATTAGTCGGGTTTACTCCCGCTAGAGTTGAGGGACCCTTATTTTCTGTGGGTTCGTGCCTTTATATGGTGGGTCTGTAAACCGGATGGTTTTCACCAAAAAAAAAAACTTCTTTTTTCACCCCTCCAAGTGCAATGATATTGATTGTATTTTTTTTCTTTGTTATTTTATTTTGCTTGGACAATGATATTAATTGTTAATTTGGATAAAGATGTTGCCTAGTACTCAAGGTTTAGAAAGGATGGTTTTGGATTTTATTTGATTTTCCCATTTGACTGTTGCCACTAAACATGGACAAACCTTTCTCCAAAATTTCAAAATTTTTTGGACATCAAAATATTTGGGTGCAAAAAACTTTTCACAAAATTTCAAAAAAAAAACTGTATAAAACAACGGGAAATATTGTTCAAAATGCAGATTTTGATGGGGCTTACTATATTTTGGGCATTTAAAAAAATATGAGAGAAAAATTGAAATTTTATTAAAAAATAAAAAATCAGCTTCCAGATATTTTTTATTTTATCAATTTTTTAGAAAATAAATAAGTGAATTTATCTCCTAGTTACTACATTTTTAAGAAAGAGTATTATCTCTCCCTTCTGCTCCATTTGGTAAGAAGGAAAGAAAATAGGAGGGAAGAGAAAATTATGAAAGAAAGAAAACTGTAGGAAAAGAAAAGATTTTGATTTTCCCTTTACTTGTTTGGTATATGAACGTAGAAAGAAAATGATTTTATTTTCGCTTGTTTGGTATTGCAAAAAACAAACAAAAAAACAAAAGAATGGAAAAACTACTATTAATGCCATTACTATTTAGCCCAAATATTATTTATTTATTTTCCTAATTTGGCGTCTAAATTTTTTGTAGGAGTTTTGATAAAAAAGAAAGACAAATTAGTAACTTTGCTTTCTTTGCATTGTTGTCAAACTTTACCCTCACAAAATCCACCCATATTTGGATAGATCAATTTTGATAGGACCTATATGCTATTTTTTCCACCCACTTTTCTTTTCCATTCTAATTTCTTTTTGACCAAACACCCCACATATCAATTTCCATCCAAAACTCCTTCCAATGTTTTCTTTCCTCCATTTTTCGCTCATACTAATCAGAGCATTAAAGAAATCCTGTTAGATTATAGTCCTTATGAATTTAGGAGAATTAATTATGTAGTTTCCCATAGATGTAGACATAAAGAAAGATATCACTTAACCATTATGCATCATGTTCGCAACTATATTTATTGTTGTTCAAAGACAAGTCATAGCAACGGTATTACTTTAATCAGTGTGAAATTGCAACCATGTTTGAGTGTTATAGGACATATTTTGGTTATGAGACTTTTATCTAATAAGTATAAAGTTTCTCATATTATATTTTTAAATTATCATATTCTAAAACATCATTTAAAAGTTTATGTTTTGAGGCAATTATTTGTACTTTTTTAATGTATTTCCCCCAATTATCAACTTTCTTCTTTTATCCAAACAATCCTTAAATCTGGAGCACTGATGTTACCACAGTATGGATATTTCATCCTTTTTCTTTTGAAGGCAGATATTTTCATCCTTCCCAGAAAAGTATTCGTAAGGAATATCAATTTGAATTTTGATTCCCGAAAATAAAAAGGTATCTGTGGATATGGTTGTTGGGTTGTAATTACATGCTCAATAAAAATACATTCTAAATTCCAAATTATTAGGGTTAGGGAAAAAAACACTTGAAAGCCTGATTGAGGAAACACAATTTGATTTTTTAAACATTTTTTTTATACTTTGCTGAAGTGGAATGTGAAACACGTTGTCATAGTGTTCAACTTCCAAAATGTATAGTACTTTATGTGGAAAAAATCAATAATGCATAATAATTTATGCGTAGTCCACTATCTCCCTTTGCAAAAAGGCAACAACCTTTCTATAGGCGTGGAATCTCCACCGATGTATAGATTTACTTCACCTCACTTGTTTTTCTCTTTTTTCTCCATTTTTCTCACTAAATGGGGCTTTCGTCATGGGAACTGATGAAAAAATAGTTAAAAAAATTCCTCTGCATCAATGGGTCCAATTGCAACATTTTGAAGGTCAATCCTTCAACTTAGTGTCCTTGTAAAAGGCATTATTCTTTTAATTCATTTTTTTAATTTTTTGTGGACGACATGAAATTTGAAAAAAAAAAAAAAGAGAAAGACAGCAACACTTCGTGCATCCACTTACTAGAAGAGTACTTTCCACTTACTAGAAGAGTACTTTACGTTAGAAAAAACATGGTTAAGTGAAAGGCTTGATTTTAAGTGGGTGTTATTTGTCTTTTGTGGAAGCTCAAAGTAGATATGAACTCTTCTTCAGGAGATCTTCGAAACAATATGTTATATGCTCAATAATGCGAGATATTGATAAATAAAGCATGCCTAAGGAAATTAAGAAATAGTTAGAAAATGAGCAGTACCTCATGGTAAAGAAAGGAAGGCTACCAATGTGTGTGAGCGTGCATTTTGTGGTCTACCAATTTGAACCAGAAAAAATTCTAGTTCGAACCAATTTTGCAATTGTATTCTCACACAAAATTTGAGGTGTTTTCATTTGGATTTAAAATTTGAACACACTACAAGAAATTTGATTATTAGCAACCAAATAATTGGTCACAAAATGCATCAAATTAGGTCGTCAAAAAGATTCGGTCACCCTTTGGTCGTAGAAAGGTGGCAGCTGAAACTTTCTAAAACCAAATTTCATCGCTGAAACCAAGGTCTGGTGGTAGAATATATTACGACCAAACGTTTGGTCGCGGAAACTATTTTGCCATTAAAGATTATTTTTTGCGACCAAAATTAGAATGCGGAAATTAAGTTTAGCGACCCAAACATTTGGTCACAAATAGTTTCTGCAACCAAATATTTAGTCGTAATATCATATTTTCACTTGGTTTTGCTGACCAAAATTTTGGTCACAATAAGTTCCTGTGACCAAATTTTGGTCAGTGATTGTTTTATTTTTTTGGGAAAAAAATTGAACACAGTTGCTTTTTTATGTAAACAAAACTAACCTGATTAACGAAAAAAAGATATTATTAATTATTATAATATTTAACTATTCTAATACATAATGTATTCAAAAGAGAGTCTAGTATGTAATAGTCTTAGTCATACAATCATACATAATGAATCAACATGTGTTCTAGTAACCAAAAATATCCAATGAACTTATAAACAAGTAGAACCCTAACAAATCGGGACTGCTGGCGCAGTGTCTAGGAAAACCACTCTTGGGTGATCTGAGGGCGGATTAAGTTGTTGCAATAGCTTCTCTATTAGCTCATTTTGTTGCTTTAATTGCAGATTCTATTCCTCCAAACGACGTTCGCCAAACTCAACCTTTTCATTGAGATTGTTGAGAGTTTGACGATCTATCGATCCTCTAAAATCAAAAGATGTTTGTCGAAGGATAGGGACCATGCCACGTTTGAAGCCATACTTTTCATACTTATGACTCCCCAAAACCTCTGAGTAAATTTTTCTTCTTCATTTAGTTCTAATTGGGAGCCCTCTGGTAAATGACTTAGTCGTTCATCACGGATCTCTACCATACGATTTTGCATATATTCAAAACATTCTTAATTTGTTAATGACATTAAAATAAAAAGTATGCTGTAACAAAGTTTAGAATAGGGCTTTCTTACGTAGTCCGTCTCCGCTTGGGCATTCTGCCATCCCCGTTTTGATGTCCAGTGAGTAGATCTAAAAAGCTCAAGGTAAGAAGCTGAGCTCGATTGTGCCTTATGCATGAAAAATAATAATCCTTAGTTAGTTTCAAAATTTAGGAGATTAAAAGTAGCATTGTTTGTTGAAAAAAGTGGTTATTACTTTAAGGTCTTCCATATGTTGAGCTAAAGATTTAGAGCCCCCCACATGGTTGTAGGGTAGTTCGGATGGATTTCTTTCCCGGCCCTAGATCTAGCCTGCATAATTGCAAAGTCAAATTTATGTTAAAATTTTGACAACATCTCCCCTATAATATCAACTATCCTATAATTTCAAATCACAAAACCTGTAATGTCAGTACGTCTCAAAATGCACGCACACACACACACACGTATATATCTACATCATATTGCTTCTTATTGTGAAATCTACATTTTTCACATTAATCAAATCTCGTAATTCACTTATAAAAGTTATGTACCTACCACTTCTCATTTCCAAAACAATTTTCACTCATCTACTTCCAATGTTCATATTTTTTGAATCTTTTTGGTTTATGGTCAAGTGGATTTTTCTCATGCTCAATTCGATTGGCATAGTCCTACTAGGTGCCCTAAAGATTAAATGATGTAATAATGAAGACATTTAATCAATAATGAGTTTATTATTTATTTTCATATATCAAATGTTATCTTTTTTATGTTCATTTATGTTGAGTATATGATATGTAACGCCCCCTTACGGACGTCACAATAATCATTACGTTTACCGTTATTATTATTTTTTAGAAATAAATAGTTCAAATAAAATACTTACACTCAAACAGATATCCTAAGAAAACATGCATAATTTTTTTAAACTACTTATCAGATTGCTTCCCTCATCTCAATTAGCCCAACAGAACACTGACAGTGTTCGGCTAATTAATCACCCGTAGAAATGGTTAGTTCATAAATACAATAATTTACTAAATTATAGACACACAAAACTTCAAACAATGTTTAAATCTCTCAAGAAAAATACTTATATGTCCAAATAGTTTAACCATACCAAAATGAAGAAACATGACATAGTCCTCCAAAATCACAATAAAAGAACTATTAAAAAGTCTCAAAATATTCAAAAATTGATAGGAATATAAACAAAATCTTAAATCATCAGTGCAGAGAATAATATTAATAATAAAATCATTGTTCAAGTAACCAAATGGTAGACTATTAATAAATAATAAGTATCCAATAGTGAGATAAAGATAAAAATAATCGAGAAAGTAAAACAAAATTTATCATTACGTTGATTATGAAAATCCTATGGCGATTTTACACGTTATGATATATCATGGACTATAAACTTATTGTAGTTACATAATTTTATATAGTTTGAAAGTGCAGCTCTAAGCTTCTAGTGGAATAGCTTAAGAGTTGATAATTATAAAATGAAAGTGTAGGGGACCTTTTATCTTATAATTATAGGAGCTTGATATATATATATGTCGATTGAGTCCTCCTTGCTAGCTCATAATATTTCATGCAACAATACACTATATTTTTCCTACATATCAGTGACTTATGTTAATTCTTAGATTGGTTTAAACTCGATTAATTGGATTTAATAATCCATGTTAGTCTATGAGTTGAATTAATTCAAGATAAACATATTGAATTATTTGGATATATATTTTGTTTGATATATGATTTTTTGTATATGACTATGTTAATCAGATAACTTCTTTATTGGGTTATTTGAATTAAAAATGAGGCTCTATCTAAGATTTTTGTGTAAAATAAGATATAAAAATTTCACAAAATTAGGCGGATTGGCCCAATGAAGCTTAAATAGTTAGTAGATGGTACAGTCAGTAAGTCGGTGATCAGGACCAGTAGGCCGGCCGAGCGAAATCTAGTTACGCGTTTTCATACGTTTCGATGTGGATTTTGACCCAGTATCAAATTTAGTAGCCTTATCTAAGTAGAATTGACTCTCTGGCAGCCACTATAAATAGGATACATGTTCCTATTGTTTTTTACATCACTAGAGAAATTTAGAGATAGTATTTTAGTAAGAGAAACTTAAAACTCCCATAAAACTATTGTTCAACATCACAAACCTTAGCTCTTGGTTTTCTCTTGTAGTTGGAAGGAGATGTTGCTAACTGGAGAATTGAACGATGTGTTCCCACTCGCACTCTAGTTGTGGAAAAGATAATAGCAAAGAAGACTAGTTGGTGAAGTTCTTCTGGATGCAATTTTTGATAGCAGTTTTGTTGAAGTTTTTCTTGTCAGAAGTTTGGTTCTAATTCTAAGAGGTATATAAGATCTTTTGTTAATTTATATACATAACATGTCTAACTTGTTATTTGAAAAAAGGCTTTGATTCAAAATTTTAAAATTCCGTTGTGTTCAAGTTTTTCTAACACTTGTGACACCTCCATATATAATCTTTGAATCGCTCAAAGAAAGTGTTATCAACAGCATCAATCAAATGAGGATCTTTTTCGAAGTCTAACTTGAAATAGTCCTACACAACAAAAATTGGATGTAACTATTTGAGCAAAAAATAACACTCACTGTTGGCTTTTTACAAGCAGTTATACTATTGAGCATGGTCATTTTACACACCCATAAAAGTTTTTGTAAAGACTAGAGAAATTAAACATACTAATCCATTTGTATGTGTAATTTCTTGAACTAGATGCATGCAGAAGTGGATGAAAATAAAATCAACCATATCTAATAAATGTTGCACTACCATAACAATCCTTAAATGTCAAGTGCAATAATAAGTACCTGTTAGGTGACCACATTATGAGAAATAAGACAAGAAAATGATACCTTCGGGCGAGCAAGACGTAGCTCTTGATTATATTCGGAAAAAAAAAAAATGCTATGTTATAGGTTGGCATGATTACGTATGGTAAGATCCAGTGTTAAAAAAGTCGCTGAATGATCACCGAGTACTCGGGGCTCTCCTTTACTATTATCTTCCCTTTCTTGGCGACCAACTTAGTCGCGCGCTCATTTCGAGTTTCGCCACGAATCCCACATGAAGCTGTCATGAGATATAAAAATGAAAGAAAATGAAAACATTATTAGAAGCAATTATTGAAAATTGAATTAAATATCTTTACATGTGTTTGCCGTTTGGTCATTAACGGAGGGTTGTTGAGGGGATTGTTTGTGACGCCTCGAAATTAATTAAATGTTATTGGTGTGTAAAATGGTGGATTAGTGTGTCATAATGAATGTTTTAAACTTAATTTGGTTATTTGGTTAAATTTCTAAATTAATGTTATTTTTTATTATTTTAATAATTTTTAATTACCTCAAATTATTTTTATTTGTTATTTTGAATTTTGAAACAAAACAATTTGTCAAATGTCAAATATACCTCTTTTTGCAAAACAGTGAGTAGCACACATTTTTCATACAGTGAAACCACCCACTCCCTCTTTTATTTAAACCCTTCTCTCTTCCTCTCTTTCACTCACGTCTCTCTCTCTTTCCCTCTCTTGCCCTCTCTTTCTTTCGTCACTCTCACTGTCTCTCTCTCTTTCTCCTTTTTTCTCAAAATTTTTGATTCAAAAATCAAACCCAAGTTTCGGTATTCAACGGATTGGGAGCTCAAGAACGCATTTGGCCGATCAAAAACACGATTTAAAACTTAAATCCAAGGTTAGTTTTCAAAATTTTAAAACTTTTTCAATTTTTCAATTTTCAATATCTTCTGAAATCCAAGCTTGTTTAGGCTTCGAAAACCTTTAATCTAAGTTAGAGGAACTTCAAATAACTAGAATCTAAGCTTAGTTTGAAGAAAAACGGATTTGAATTAAGATTTTTCATTTTTTCTCAATTTTTTCATTTTCAGATTTTATTAGATTTTTCTATGTAAATCTTGTTTGAATTAGTTCAAAAGTGTTCTATTATGTTTTTCGACCTTCTATGAGTGTTTTGTATGCCTGGGATTTAAGAAAACAGGATGAAATTAAAGATTTGAGCTCGGGAGGCCGACACTTAGTTTTTGGAAAATTCTAGAATTTTTCAGTTTGACAGTCCGGATTCATGAGTTCGGTAGGTCAGATTCACACGACTGACAGGCCGAACTTGAAAAATTTTGGCAGGTCGTACTTGATTTGCTGGCAGGCCGACCGGGCATAGTAAAAATTTGTCTTTTTTCACCCATTTTAACCATTTTGAACCCCAATTGAGATTTTGACATTTCAGTGTGATTTTATAAACTTAAATGGTATACTAGGATACCATAAGATAGCTTTGTAACATGGGATATCTTAAGCTAGATACTGATTGACCTAGTTTCTATTTAAGGTCGTTCGTGGTCCCGCGGAGCTAACGTACAGCGGACCAAGATTGCAGTGTAGGACACCGGCATGAGTATTAAGGTAGGACATCTATCCCTTCCTTGGTAGCCTAGTTTTAAATGATTTTGGCTTCAAAAGGATTTCTATAAAAAAAATTTCAATTGTCGCTTGAAAAAGGATTTTTGTTGATTGTTTTCACAGACAGTAGATTGAGATGATTTCATAATAAACCTCATAATGAATGTAAATGAAAATACGTGATAAATGGGTTTTAAATAATAATAAAAATACATATATGGGTATGATGCCATATTAGAGATCGAGTCGTATAATGTGCACCCTTGGGGGCAGGTCCTAAAACCTAGTTGGGCTACTTCGGTGGTGATATAAATATGGTTTGCCCGGAAAAGGATAAAAGGCACTTTCTGGATGAACTGTTTTCAATTAAATTTATTTATTTAACTTTGTTTCCTAAGGCAAATTTTTATTTAAATTAATTATCTGTTTTTAAAAGTATAGTCTTACTGAGTCTTTTGCTTACATTTTATTTGTTTTCAAAACCTTTTCCCCCTAAGTGGAATACAGCTAAGGATTGGAGAAGAGTCCGTTGACTAGACCTGCAAACAGTAGAAAAGCTAAGTAGGATATTTGAATTGTAAAATCAAGGCATGTATTACTTTAACTTTCTCTCTTTATTTTGGACTGTGGTTGTAATTTAATATTGTCGGTACTAGTGTGTGCACAAGTTGTAGGCCGCTGGGACCCAACTCGCATTTCTTTTCTTTTTTTATTATTATTTTCTTGTTGATTACTTTGTTATTCTTAATTATTATAAATATTTGTTTAAAATGGTTTTTTAAATCATCACATTTTTATAATTAATTAAATTCTTTAATTTGTGTTTTAATTATAATTTTTATTTAATTAACTTAATTGAACCACCACGTCACCTCCCATACTCTAGGGTGTAACATTATTCTTGTGTAGGTCGATCCACAACTGGTACATCAAAGTTAGTGTCCATATACCCAGCCTTGAAGGGGAACCTGAGGATTGTTGATCTCATGAAGAGAAGCATGAAGATTGTTGATCTCATAATTTATAATTTTAAATGATTCTACGCAAATTTAGCTTCATTTTTTTACCAAGCTAAAATTATTTATACATGGCTTGTTTCATTTGAAATTGTATTTTTATACAAATTATCATTAAAATGAATATTTATTGTTCTCAGTATGCTGCCTAATTTATTCAATTGATGAAAAATAAAATAAAAACTAAGACTAGCAAAATATAAGAAACGATAATTAATTGAAAAAAATTCACTTTTTGGCTAAAAAATGAAATTTAGTTGCAAAAACCAAACTTCCAATGACCAAAGGGCAATTTGGTGGCTAAAAGTGTCGTTTTCGTGACCAAAACTAGCTTTGGTCACTAAAAGTGCATAATTTTAGATTAATTTTTACTAAACTCATATTATTTCTCTTGCTTCAATTTATAATTTTAAATAATCATATGCAAATTTAATGCTCAAAACATTAGATTATAATTTTTTTAATATAATTACAACCTCTAACACCTTAGCTTACGCAACTCAACTAGCTTTGTCGTTCAACTAACCAAAACAAAACTTATACACAAGTTGTTTCAATTAAATTTGTATTTTTCATGCAAATTCATTGAAGTATATATTTGTGATGACTCGGCATTCCAAATCATCTAAAATTCTTCTTAACTTACCTATAAACATTCTTACATAGTAAACTTGTACATAAAATGTGGAAAAAAAAAAAAGCAATTTCTTTAAGATGTAAAACTTTCATTGAAACTTTTGTTACAATAAAAACTATAACATATCTATATTACTTAAAATATTTTATTACACCAGTTATGATTTTATTACAAAGTATATATTTAACAACTCAAACCAAAAACCATACTTGTTTATCACTATACAAGAAAACTTTCATTCAAAACAATAGCAAAATTAAGCCACAATGATATCCATAATATATTCTTCATATATTATCTACACGTTGTATTGTATCGTTTAAAATGATTCTTTAAATACAGACATATATAGTATAAAAAAATTGTCCTATCCACAGACAAGTGAAAAATTTGCAACTCAGGAGTTTGGTAAAAATAAACATTTAAAATGGCAAGCAGTTTTTCAAAGCAAAGTTTAAAATAAAATAAATATTTTTGTGACTTTTTATTTAAAATTTAAAACATAAAATTAACAAGATCAGGTTTGAGAATCGCTCATATATTTTGTAATCGATATGAAAATTAACTCTAAATAATAATTATCTAAAATCTTTGATTTATTATACGTTTTTTCATTAATTGCAAGCACTTTTACTATTTTTATAAGTCAACTTAAAGTGACAATATAGCAAGCTAAAATGTAATAAGGGTTTTCCTAACAAAAGTAATAAAATAATCATATCTCACAAATGATTTCGTGCACTAATTATAAAAATTATAACCACTGTTACTACAATTATAATTAACATAATTTTAAGATAGAAAACATAGTAACAAATCAAAATTATTAGATTTTAATGGAATAAATTATTGTGTTAATTCCAACTAAACCTTGTCCTATTGAATGGTTTAAGAATACACGATGCCATCTTTTGTTAACAATAAATCAAGCATTACTAAGTATTTATTGTGCTAGTTCATATCTATAATGCAACAAAAACTCAACTCAATAAATAAACACGATTTTAGTATTATTAATATTAATTACACAACACAATTAAACTACATAAAGAAAGCATGATTGAATTTATGCAAGAAAAATAATGACTTAAAACCTAGAAAATATAAGTTTATTCCATAAAAATATAAACATTATAGTACCAATATAAAGTTAAAACTGTTGGAAAAATAATACGTAGTAGAATTTTAAAAATTTTAAATCAGAGTATTTTTCAAAACACAAGTTTGATATGCTATATGTATAAGTTAACCTTAGGTCTTGCTGACCTTGTATTCGCCAAAAAGCTCTTGAAATATGTGTAGAGAAGTAACGTTCCAGAAGAGCCTCAACTAACTGGTCTTTTTTGCTATTCTCTATCCAAAATAGGAGTGAGTGTGGGCTCACATGTACAGCTCTTCCTCAAGGTGACTCTCCTTCCAACCAATTGAGAGAACCCAAAGCTAGTGTTCGTGATTTGTAAACAAGAGCTCTCAGGGAGTTTCAGATTCTCACCAACAGATTATCACTCTTAATCTCTCAATTGATCTAAATAACTCATGAGACTCACTCCCTATTTATAGAGGTTGGGTCTAGGTTCATTCCTTATCAGATAAGGTCTCAAAAATTTGAATTAGAATCAAATTCGGATGAAATTCGCGTAAAAACAAGTGATTTTTATTTCGTGCATAGGCAGGCCAAACTTTCTCATAGGCAAGCCAAACTTTCTCATAGGCAGGCCGAACTTGCCCCATCGGCAGGCCGAACTTTAAGATCGGCATGCCGAACTACCGAAAAAAAAATCTCAGCGAATCTTTTATTTTCCACCCGAGATTTTATAAGATAAAGTCCTAGTTTCAATTCAAATAACCCAATAGAGAAGTTATCTAATTAAAACAACTTTATCTAGATAATCTCTAGGAAAATAAATAGATTCCTAATAATTCTACAAGTTTATCTTGATATAATTTATTCAAAATTAAATCAACTGATAAACAGACAAGAATTATCCGATCCCAATAATTCAACAAGTTTAATCTTGAATTAATTTTGTCACAAAATTAATTCAACCGATAAACAGGCATGAATAATTTTATTCTTTCAAATTTCAACCAATCTAATAAATCTGACATAAGTCACCAATAATTAGAAAAGCACGCCGTATCGTTACAGGATTTTGTGAGCTAGCAAAGGGGACCAAATGGACCTATATAGTTCAAGCTCCCGATAATTATGAAACCCAATATTCCAGATATATATTTTATAATTATCAACTCCAAAGCTACTCCACTAAAAGCTTGGAGTTATATTCTCGAACTCTATAGAATTACGAAGCCCAAGTTACACTCTCGAACTCTATAAAATTACGAAGCCCGTATAGCTAAGTCTCCATGACATATCATAGTGTACCGTATTTTCATAGGATTATCTATAATCGGCTTAAGAACAATTTTTGTCTTACCTTCTCGATTATTTTTGTCTTACATTCCATTATCTCACCATCGAAAAACTTACCATCCAAAGATAGTATACCATTCGATTACACCTATGTATTCAAATGGTTGAGCGCTCCAGTTTTTCAATTATAGGATAACGCATATAAGAGGATATCACTACTCCTAAAGAGGAGCTATGGATTCCATATCTATGAATAACATGTCTACGTTATCAAGAATTATGCCCCAACATATCGGCATACATACCATTATTAAGATGTAGGTGTCACCCTTTGGCACATCAAAAGACACAAGTCAACACAACGAGCCCACTATTCATCTCAGGATTAAGATACAATACAAATGATGGTCTAAAGTGAATCAATTTGTCAAGACAGAATTATTAATCCAAATCAATTCACTTTATGTCCCGATCCAACACATCGTCACCTATGACAAAGTGCCAATGTTTCTATTCACGGAGTCCACCTCTGATGGTCAAGACAAACCATCTCCCAATAGGATATGGACAACATAATAATCTTTACATAAATAAAGTGCCCAACTTTATTCCCTCGATTGCGGATCTTATGATTTAGACCGTCACCTTAAGAATCGTGTCTTCCGCATAATCTGTCCATCATATGCCCAATTCTTAAAGGTTTAGACCGACAGTCTCAGACTATTGTTTGCTTATCATACATTCAACAAATATGAACGCAAAGAGGACAAGATTTGGTATAAATAAAATTCTTTATTGATAAAAATATCTCCAAAAACTTATTACATTTTTACTTCTTAGGGCATATATGTCTAACAAAAACCATACCAGAGTACTATATATACAATAACATCTCTCTCCCTAGCTACACTTTTTACAATAATTTAGACATTATTTTGTTATTTTTAGTGGGGTCGGAAGAGTACCCTAGCAGCATCTCCTCCCAAAAGGGGAGACTATTGAGCTAAAAGCTTAAAAGAAGAAAAAATTGGCCACAAGGCCATGGAGGTGTGAATGAAAGGGGCTACATATAGTAAAAATTTTTACTATTCAAATATTATTTTATTATTTTATTTATTTATTTATTATTTTTATTTTATATTATTTTTTTATTTCCTTAGTTGCATCCTATACGAATGCAACATTGTTTCTTTCTTTCTTAGAAATTGCCCCCTCCCTCACCCCATGAGGATCAGCTCCAAGAGCTAATTATTGTTATTATTTTTCTTTCTTTCCGCGTGAGACATGTTGTTCACTGTGCAAGTCTCAGCTGGAATCCAATGTGGCATCGGCACTGATCCCCATCAATTCGGGGCCTTCGGATGTGCTGACTGAGACTAAGCAAATGGCTAGGATCAAGTCTATGCGAAGAGAAGTAAACGCTAGCCTTCAGACCGTTTGATAAGCCAAAGCGTGCAAATCTGATAGTTGTCGAAGTCAGTATATGTGGGCACATCTACAGCAAATTTGAAGCATTTTTGAAGATTCTCTTGACACACGGCGATTGATTCAAGGGTCCAGATTGGATTGGCAGCTTGATCAAATGGTCAAGGATGCACCATGTGTCCTTTCTTTTAAAAATTCAATTTCTTTTTTATTTCTTGTGCATTTGAAGTCTGTTTTCTCCCTTTTTGCATCGTTTTGCTCTAATTTTCTTCTAAATTTTAAATCTAAAATTAACAAACACACTAAAATTAATTATTTTATAAACAAAATGTTTATAGTAATTATGAAAAATATTTATTTTACAATAAAACAAACAAAAATAATTACAAACTTTTAAAATTTCAGTATCTTTTGGTTTGATATAGATATAATTTTTAAGACTTAGAAATATTTTTCAAAATTACTAAAAATATTATAAAATATCTTTACAAACTTAAAATTTATTTACATAGACTTTAAGACGTATAATAAAATTACCACACATTATTTTTATGGTTTTAATTATCTACAAAATAAACACATATTTAATACACTGAAATAACTCTAAAAATTACCAAAAATATTATTAAACATAGAAACACACTAAAAACATATTATTAGAAATATTTATACACTAAGACATAAAAATACTAATTAACACAAAATGCTATTAATTAGAGGATTTAATGAGAAATGTTAATGCAAAATAATGATATTTAACCCTAAGAAATGTGCATTTCCACAATTTCATTACGCTGTGTCCAGTTCATCATTTCTTATTACGACCTCTTGGCAGGATTCCTTATAGCATGAGGGAACTAATTAAGATTTTGCTCAATAAGTTCTACAATGTCTCACAAAACATTTTAAATATAATACATCATTACAATAGATGATTTCATTTATGCTTCTTTATGCAATTTGTTTTATTTTACTTTATTTTCTACTAAGAGCCTAAGTGTACACACTGTATGTGCAAGACCATTAAACAACAAGGCCATTGCTTAACTTAACTTAACTGGATCCTCCCCTTATGTAGGGATCTACACCTTTCCGATAACTACATACGTCTAGAGGCTTAAACTTTTAACTTTAGATACCTCATATCAAGGAGGCTGATATGACACTTCTTTATCTTATCTCTTATTTTCAGATTACCAACTATGTAATCTTAGTGAGCATGCTTTTTATCATGACTTGACATGCATACATGCATCATTTATTGAAAGGCATATCAAATACAAACATTTTCAATCAACCATCAAAGTATTAACAATCGCAACCTCATGCCATAGATGAGATTAGAACTTGATTCTTATACTAATGTTTGAACTAACCTTCTTTTTAGGAGGTGTGAGTTGGCTCTATGTCTTGTTAGAGCAATGCTCAATCATTAGCTAATGATTCAGCTATTTTATGCCTCTAACTTTAACAAACTGTGGTCAAATTTTGTATTAGTTTTTCACTTATCGTAGTGTAAAGCCTTTATTGTAAAAGGGTTCTAGACTTGTTTTTGAATTGTTTCTAAATCTTTATAGTTAAATTTCGTAACTTAAAATTCATGTGGTTTATTAAAAATTTGTTATCACAACCATAATAGTTTCAATAAGAACTACAACTTTTGTACTCTAAATTCTTTCAAAAACAAGGATTTTTGAAGATGTTTTTAAACTAATTCCTTAAATAGATGATTTGAAAATCATTGTTTTACTATTTGATTCATTTGGAAGTTGTAGAAAGTTTTTTCATCAAATTTGTTTGTCTCAATGCTTCCAACAAAACTCATGTTAAACTCAAAAACTCATTCAGCCTCTAAGCATCTCAAAAACACAAATCTTTGAAATCTTTTGTACTTTTTGTTACAACAAAGAGTGCAATAGTTCTTACCTTTCGCTGGCTTCGAAGCCCTGCAGGGAAAAAGAAACCCATCAATGCCACACTTCTTGCTCTAACCGTGCCCAACTGCTACCAGCCATCACTTTTGCTTATTTATGTTTTGAGTTTGATCTTTTTGATGTACCCTCAAATATATAAAAAATAAACCAACCACATCATATTCCACACTACACTTCATAACATTTGTCAAACACTTGGTATGCATGACTAATCAAAGCATAACCTTTCCTAGGGTTTGTATTCAAAAGTTTCCACAACACTTGTATCCTCTTCAACAATCATAAACTTCTTGTTCTTCATTAAAAAGTAGGTTCACAACACACTTTAACAATACTCCAACATAGCCAATAAAAATACCTTCTTTAAACTTCAAACTCCATAAAACATACTTAGTGAAAGTTCAGGTTTTTCCCTTAAGATTGTCTTGAAACCTTTCCCAAAGTGATGAGATTTAATTCTAAGGTTGATTTGTAGCTGGAACTTGATAAGGTTTTGGAAGAATTTGGATTTTAAAGTTGGGGATTTTGATAGAAAAAGTTGAGAAAGTAAAGTTTTGAATTTCAACAAGTTTTGGGTTTTTTGTAGGCCAAGTCTAGTGGCATTTTTATAAATAAAAAGTTCTAAATTCTAACTCCTTATAAGGCCCATGAATTTATCAAGAATAATGTGGAATTCTCCATACTTTTGAAGAAGAAAAGTCAAACTTTTCCTTTGACTTTTTAATCTAAATTTATACTGTGTAAAATTTTTCCTGTACTATCTGTATCTCTCTTACAACCTTCTACTAGTTTCCATATTCTTCAATAATTATCCATGTTTTTATTCAATTAAATTCCTAAATTGCATTATTTTATACTATAATTTCTATACTGTATTTTTGTTGTAAAATCTATTGCGTTAGATTCTTTGATAGTTTTACTTTTGGCTATCTTTTTGCCAACATATCATTTAACTTTTATCTTAATGTCTTTAAATATTCACTTCATAAAAATTTGTCATAAAATTTAGACTTAACAAAAATCCTTGTGACATTAGAATCACTATTTAATCACTTAACAATTTGTTTACAAAATGCACCATACTTTATAAAGATTTGCACACAATATATAGAGATTACAAAACTTCATATCTACATGAAATTTCTAAAGAAATTCATTGTTTAAATCTTGTTGTAACTATGACTTAAACTAATGAATTTTTCGTGAACATTACAATTTTTATTGTTCTAAATTATGGTTTCCAATTAATTCAATTGATTAAAAAATAAAACTAAAAATAAAACTAGCAAAATATTAGGAAAATGAAATAATTCAAAAAAATTAGATCTTTAGCGACCAAATCAATTTTTGGTCGCAAAAACTAGGCTTTCTGCGACAATAGAGATTTGGTCGTAGATTCTCATTTTCTGGGACCAAATTCTACTCACTAAAAGTGATGATTTCATGACCAAAACATACTTTGGTTGCGCAAAGTGAACAATTTTACATTAATTTTTACCAAACTCAAATTATTTCTCTTGTTTCAATTTACAATTTTCAATGATTCTATGCTCAGAAATACTTGGTTACAATCATTTTCATGTTAATTGGAACCTTTACTATATAAATATACTAAAATATAAAATTTGCAAACCATAAAATAAAAACAAAGGAGAAAATAACTTAAGGTTGAAATATACCAAATATTAATTTGGTTGCAAAAAGGAGGACTCAGCGACCAAATATTTGGTCTCAACTTCACTAAATTGTGGGCACGTGTTTGGTGTATTGTTCGCGAGACCTTATAGTGACCAAACGTTTTTGGTCATGGAGTACTATTTTCTGAGACCAAATTTTGGTGCTAGAATTCTTCATTTGGCAACCAAATCCTATTTTGGTCATCAATTATCCATGGTGCCAACAAAAAAAGTTTCTCGCTAAATTTTTTGCGACCCAATTTCTTTTTGGTCAGTGTTGCTTTGGATTCTGCGACCAAATTTGATCGTTAAAAATGTTGTTTTTTTAAACCTCTTTAGCAAGCAATTTTTAGTCATAGAAAAGATGTTTTGATGACCAAAATAAATTTGGTCATTGAATCTTTAGTAGCAGAAAAAAAAAATTCTTGTAGTGACAGGTGATTAATTGCCATATTATATAATTAAATGAGGTGTTAAAAATTAATTAAAAGAATAGCCAAGTGATACAAAAATCAAACCAAAGATCATGCTTGCATAAATTGACTTTAAATTTTCCAGATTGAAAATTAACGATCTAAACGTGTCAAACTATTGCATTGTGGCCCAAATTGATAACTCTATTTAAACTAGGAATGGAAAGAAAAGGGTTTATTATCAAAATTGAAAGTTCAAGGAAATTTGTCGCATGAAAAGTTTAGGAATTAGTGGCAAATATGTAACTTGCTTATGGTTACCTTCGTAATTAATTTAAACAGCAGTACAAATTTGTGACAAATGCCAGCTATATTATTAGATTATGGTAGTTAGCTGTTAAAATTCAAAGTTCAAAGAACAATGTGTCAGCATACAAAAAGTATAAGGTTTGGTGCCATAAACCCATTGGCAAAATTTTCCTTTAATTTTTTCTGACAAAGTCAATTTTTCTAACAATGTGTGGAAGCGCGTATTTTGTGGGGACGAATGTGGCACCATGCACTATAGTAGGTTATTACACAAACATCTCCAACCAGTCTTCTCGCTTAGAAATAGAGAGTCTTTTGCTAAGAGTTCTAAGGACAACATGTGATACACATGTCTTATCTTTACGTGACGGTTTGAACTGTAAAATTCCAGTTTGAACCAATTGTTGCAATAGTATTCTATCACAAAATTTAAAGTGTTTTGATTCGAAACTAACAGCTTAAATAGGTGATTGAATTTCTATATCATATGATTAAATGAGGTGTCAAAAATTAATTAGAGGAATAACCAAATAAATTGCCTGCCTTGGTAAATTGCCTTTAAACTTTCGTTATTGAAAATTAACCATCTAAACATGTCAAACTATTGCATTGTGGCCCAAATTGATAACATCATTAAAATTGGTGATGGAAAGAAAAGGGTTGATTACAAGAATTGAAAGTTCAAGGGAAATTTTCCAACCGTATGAAAAGTTAGGGGATTAGTGCCAAAAATGTAACTTGCATATCTCTATTTTCGTAATTAATTTAAACAACATTACAAACTTGTAACAAATAGCAACTATATCATGACATTATGGGTGGGGGAAGGGGGTTGTGTTGTTAAAATTCAAATTTCAAAGAATAATTTGCGAAATACAACTAGTAAATGTGTGTTTCTAAAAGCCCATTGTCAAAATTTTCCATTAATTTTTTCTAACAAAGTTAATTTTTTTATAAGAAAAAAATAAAACTAGCAATAGAACAATGTTTTGAATCATTGCATATAAAAAAATATAACAGCGTAATGAAACTTAATAAAGATATGATGATTTCAACTGTGTTATATTGAGGAAGTATTTATTTATAGCCTACTAAACAATTCTCTTTTAGCAAAAAAAGAAGACTTTTAATGAATTAAAAACAAAGAGTAAAACTAGGGGTGACAATAATCGTGTTCGTGTCGGCACGTTTACAGCACGGCACATTTAGCCCGAACACGAACACGACACGATTAATAAACGTGTCAAAAATGCCAACACGAACATGACACATCTATAGCACGCGTAACACGACACGACACGATTAACATGATTATTAAACGTGCCGTGACGGGTTGACACGATAACAATACGCATATGATACGTTTATGACCCAATTAACTAAAAATTAAAAAAAATCAAAAAATTTAAAAAAAAATTTAAATTTTTTTTTAAAAAAAAGCCAATAAAGAAAATTAACAAAAACACAATATCTAATTAATACTAACCTACTATAAATATTTCAAATATTTTTATTTTTAAGTTTAAATGTGTTATAAACGGGTAGGTTGTGTCGTGTCGTGTCAACACGTTTACGGCCCGTTTAATTAAACGTGTTAAGGTGTGTTTAGTGTGTTAGCACGAATCCGGCCCGTTTATTTTTGTGTTATTTGTGCCAACCCATTTATGGCACAATTAAAAAACGTGCGGTCCAAACCCGTTTATCTCGTGTGGTTTTCGTATCTTGTCATCTTGTCGTGTCCAAATTGCCAGCCCTAAGTAAAACTCATTTACTAGTTTTCAACACTAGGTTGCATCCCATTTGTTTTTGTTCTCAGAATTTTTAAAAATATTTTCGCATGTTTTTCGAGGCAAAAATTTTAAAAACACTCTTAGTACAATTATAAAAAAATTCTCATTTTTCAAAACAAAAAACCTATTTTAAAAACAATGCTAAAAGGTCCGATTCATCTCTCTAGCTCTGCTACTTAAAGATTTTGATTTAAGTTAGTAAGAGTGAGAAGTTTTCTTGGTTTTGTGGTGCTAAACTATGAGTACGATTTCTGTAGAGAAACTTACATACAAAGTGATGTAATGTAGGACTAAATGATGCTTTCTTAGAGCCTAGATTGAGTTTGTTTGTTTACAACTTATTGGGAAATGTTCTCAGAAGAAAGTCATACAAAAAAGTTTGCTTTGAATTTTAAATAGCCAGATTGTGAAAAATCAAGGATGGCACTCCCATCAGAAAGGTGAAACTCGATTTTTGGTTTTTTTTTTTCTTTGGCTTCGTTTATGTCAAGGAGAGACAATGGACGATTGACATGGAGCCTTGGATGTTCAATCGTCTATTGGTGGTCCTGAAGGAGATCGATGATGAAGATATGGAAGTTTGGGAAAATTGATGTTTTACCAAACTTTGAGTTGAAGCTTTAAATCTTCCATTCTAAGGATTGAATCCTAAAATTTTGTGGTTGTTAAGGAGGACAAAAACGACTGCTTATAGAAGAAATATTTTTGAGTAATGGCTCCCATTGATGTCTCTAAGCCTTTGCGCTGATATACCCGATCGAGCCCATTTAGGGAGTCAAAGCCCTATGTGTAACTTGACTTGAAGTATGAAATTTTTGGTGAATTTTATTGTGTATGTCGTATTATTATGCAAGGGTTTGTGGATGTTTGTATGTGAATAAAAATGATTCCACTAGTGAAATTAGGTCATGGATTTGGGGGTTAAGCGAAGAATTTTTAATGACAGAAACCGATGATGTGCCCTGAGTTAGAGGAGGGGGAAGGGTTTCTTTAGTGACGGGTATATAGTGTGGATTAAACTCATTAATTGATAGGGGCATAGTGACAATGGTGAAAGGGAGTTTGTTTAAGTGCCATTGACAAAGGGAGGGGTCGGTTCAAAACCGCTAGCAAAGTTGTAGAAGGTTAGGTCTGTTGGAAAACGAGCACACAACTGAATTTTAAAAATCTTTAGTAAGACTTTTTCTATAGAACAAATTAGACATGCTAGATATGATAAATTAATTATAGATCTTCATAGCTCTAATAGATCGGATACTGTACTTCTAATAGTAATTATTTCAAAACATCCTACGTGAAAGTCTTGATTGGAAGAGACTCAACCAACTAGTCTTCTTTGCTATTCTCTATCCAATGATCAAAATGCAAGTGGGCACATATCGTTCAACCTTCCTTTAAGTAACGTCTCCTTCCAATCATGAGAGAGAACTAAGCAGTAAGGCTCTTGATGTTGAACAATTTCTATAGGAGTTGCAGAGTTTCTCTCTGTAGAAAACTCTCTTTAAATCTCTCTAGTGATCTAAATGACTATAGAAACATGTATCCTATCTATAGTGCATGGCAGCGCATTCATTCTTATCAATTAGGCTTCATAATTTGATTTTGGATCAAATCTCGCAACAAAAATATGTCATACAGATCGCTGAGCTAGCAGGGGCAATCAAGTGTGGTGTCGTGGCAGAAACTGTCTCGTGAGTTTCTACCTCTTGGTGACCTATTTGATCTAACCAATTTAATCCAATTGTTTACCACTTTATTTGACCAAGATATCTTTCATAGAGCCTCTTTTAATTCAAATAACCTAAGATAAAAGTTATCTGATTAAAACAGTCATATATAGATAATTCTATATCAAATAAAATATTTTTCAAATAATTATATATGTTTATTTTAAATTAAATTTTAAAAAATTAATTTGACCAATAAACTAACTGAATTATTAAATCCAATCAACCGAATTTAAGTCAATATAAGAATTAAAATAAGCTATTAATGTATAAGAAAAACATGTAGTATCGTTACAAGAAATAATGTGAGCTAGTAAAAGGGACTCGATGGACATATATAGATTAAGCTCTTATAATTATAAAATAACATATCCCCAATATGTATATTTTATAATTATCAACTTTAAAGCTCTTTTATTAAAAGCTTAGAGTTGCACTTCAAACTATTTATAAATTACAAACCTCTAATAAGTCTTTCATCCATCACATATCATCATGTGCAACATCTCTATATGATATTCATAATCGGCTTAAGAATAACTTTTGTTTTATCAACATCTCAAGATAAGTCATCTCTCGTTAGGGGTGTAGACAACATAACAACTTTAACATGAATAAGAAACCCAACTTTATTCCCTCAATTGTAGACCTTTTATATTTAGACAATCACCTTAAGATACATATCTTCTGCATAATTTGCCCACCATATGCTTATCATACATTCAACATAAATGAATACAATGAGGACAATATTGATATATGTCATAAATTATAATTCTTTATTGATTAAATGTCTCAATAACTATTATATCATTTAATCCTTAAGACACCTAGTTTAACAAGCTCTATGATCATTCAGGCAGTTTTCAGGGTCAAAGGAAGATATGCAATCTAAATTAATATCATATACAGTATTAGATTTATGCCATTGGCATATGAAGTCTATATCCCCTATGAATTTATCTGTTACATAAAATTCGAGTTAAAAAAAGATTTTGAATACTAAAAGAATGACTAAGTTAAGTAGGGCTCTTTTATCTCTAGACTCAACAAATTGTTCCAAGGAGTGTGGGCTTACTCATGGAATAGAACCTTTTGTGGTTTTTACATTAAGAATCTCCATTGGACTGAATAAGCATATGGTAGGAATAAAAATTAACCAATTGAAAAATGTCTCCAATTCTTCCAGAAAAACAAAGCTATGTAATGTGAAGATATAAACATAGCATCAAAAATGATCGAATCAAAGCTCTCCTAGGATAGCCCTAAGCGGCTAAGCTTCATGTACTAGAGATAAGCATGGCAGTAATAGGATGAAGCCAAGGTGGTGAAATACCAATACATATAAAACCTCAAATAAGTCCCTTAAAAAGGTAATCTTGATTTAATTGATGATAACATGATAGGGATATGGTAAGAAAATATCAAATGAATTTAAAACAGTCAAATCAAACATTAAGCATATATCAAGCAAGGTAGCGCAGGCTATGTGCGTCAAAGGTAAAAAAACATTCTAATCAAGCGTAATTATAGCAATAAGCCCTGAAATATAACAAAAAATAATCGGGCATTGAATATTGAGCAAGTCTTTAGCGACATGGTCCTGAGCCACAAGTGTGCTAGAGAGCATAGTGGTATGGCTAAAGCAAGCATACCATTTGTAATATTGTTATTTGATTTGTGTATTTTTTGGATGCTTGTGCAGATGAAAAAGGTGATTATCAATCACGCTAAACTTTTGGTTGTTGTCCTTCTATTCTTGGTAAGGAGTGGAAAACATGATAGTGGTGAGGACAGCAATAGCATCGTTTCTTAAGCAATAGACAAGGCTTCAACGATGAGTACATGACTATGAACTAAAAGGATAAGGCTTCAAAGGCTTTAGAGGTGAAGGATAAGGCTTCAAAGGCGAGACAAAATGTTTTATGGGAGAAAGACTTTAGGAAAGAGATAATGCTCTGGAGACAAAAGATAAGGTTCTAAAGGTGAGAGATAAGGCTTCGGAGGCAACACAAAGTGCTCCAGAGGCAAAAGTTAAAGCACCAGAAGTGAGTGACAAAGTTCCAGTGATAACATCTCTTCTCCTGTATCTACCGTTGTGGTCTATCTTCCCAAAAACTTTACTCCAGAAGGATGGTTTTCTTTAGCCTGGGGTTGTTAAGGCTCTTATCAAATACTTGGAGCGATATCTTGGATTCTCTATCATGGTTATAATTTCTGGGGACTGAGAATTCTTCCTCCATCGACGGTGAATCTCTAAGGCATATTATGGGTTCCTCCATCGAAACTAGTTGCTCTAGAGACGGTTGTTCGAGAGGGAAACCAGAAGGTGCTGTTTTAATTTCGAAAACATCTCTAGGGACAAATTACTCTACAAGGATACAACTTTGATAATGAAGGACGAGTCTAGAAGCCAAGTTTAAGGTCTAGAGGCGTTACTATAGTAGTTCTCCGATAGAAGATGATGACAAAAACCGACATATAAAGCGAAGGGTAGCAAGGCACTTATAAAGAGTTCTTAACAGAAACTATTCTTTGGAGTAAAGACGTTGAAATGCTCTAGAGTGAACTTGAATGTTTTAGGAAACTCATCTTTAGATTAAAGGATTGTGATGGTGCTCTAGACTGAGGCTAGATGTCACGCCTCGGAGTATGGGAGGTGACGTGGTGGTTTAATTAAATTAAATAAGAAAAGATTTGATTAAAAATAGGGTTTTAGAATGAAATTTTATAAGTAAAATGGTGGTAATTTTAAAATCGTCTGAATAGAAAAGTTAAAGAAATAAATGAGTCATCATGATGATTAAACAAATAGAAATAACATTAAAATAATTTAATATGGGGTGGAACGCGTATGAGTCCCAATAGCCCACATATTTTGTACACACATATAGTACTGACAATATTATGATACAACCACAGTCCAGAATAAAAGAAAAGTTAAAGTCTTACATGCCTTGAATGGTAATATAACCTACCAAATGCTTCTACTGATCGTAAGTCCCGTCGGCGGACTCCTCTCCAATCCTATGCTGATATCCACCTAGGGTTAAGATTTTAAAACAGATAAAATGTGAGCGAAAGGCTCAGTAGGACTATATTTAAAATTATTCAACTTTAAAAGAATTTGCATAATCAAATAAACATATACAAATGAACTAGAACAATCAACGAATAAATTATTAAATATGAAATTAAATAAAATATAATCTTACCAAAATGATTTAAATAAATAAATAAAAGGTACCATTTTTCTTTCCTGGGCAAACCATACATGACTCACCACCGTAGT
>CAMOHE010046837.1:0-21447 GCA_946598075.1 Artocarpus hirsutus
CAAATAATTCATGTCTGTTTGTCGGTTGAATTAATTTTGTGACCAAAATTAATTCAAGATAAACTTGTTGAATTATTGGGGTCAGATAATTCTTGTCTGTTTATCAGTTGATTTAATTTTGGATAAATTAAATCAAGATAAACTTGTAGAATTATTAGGAATCTATTTATTTTCTTAGAGATTATCTAGATAAAGTTGTTTTAATTAGATAACTTCTCTATTGGGTTATTTAAATTAAAACTGAGGCTTTATCCTATAGAATCTCGGGTGAAAAATAAAAGATTCGCGTGATTTTTATTTCGGTAGTTCGGCATGCCGATCCTAAAGTTTGGCCTGCCGATCAGGCAAGTTCGACCTGCCTATGAAAAAGTTCGGCCTGCCTATGTGCGAATTAAAAATCGCTCATTTTCACGCGTTTTTACGCGTGTCTTATCCGATATTGACCCGAATTTGATTCCGTTTTGAATTTTTGAGACCTTATTTGATAAGGAATGCCCCTAGACCCAACCTCTATAAATAGGGAGTGAGTCTAATGATTTATTTAGATCAATAGAGAGATTAAGAGTGATACTCCACTGGTGAGAATCTGAAACTCCCTGAGAGCTCTTGTTCACAAATCACAAACAATAGCATTGGGTTCTCTCAATTGGTTGGAAGGAGAGTCACCTTGAGGAAGAGCTGTACGTGTGAGCCCACACTCACTCTGATCGTGGATAGAGAATAGCAAAGAAGACCAGTTGGTTGAGGCTCTTCTGGAACGTTACTTCTCTACACATATTTCGGAAGCTTTTCGGCGTATACAAGGTCAGTAAGATCAGGTTAATTTATACATATAGCATGTCAAACTTGTGTTTTAGAAAATACTCTGATTTTTAAAATTTTGCTGCGTATTATTTTTCCAACACCCTAGCGATAGGGGTGTGTATGGTCCGATCCGGTTCGGTCTCGAACCACCAGGTTTTTAGAATTGGATCTCGGTTTTTGTGGTTTAGGAAAAATAGTACTGGACAAGACCGTTTAACATTTGGGATTAGATTGGACGGACGTTTAAGAACAGTCTAGTCCTGTTTGAATCGCGGTTTAAGACATTTTTGGACTTATTTTTTTATGTTTTTTATACTATATTTTATTCTTTCAAAACTTTAAACATTTAAAAACTAAAAACAACATTTTGAAAAGCAAAAAACAAAATATCATATAAAGAAAAAGAGAGTTAACACTGCAATAAATTTAAGATTATACGACCTTCATTTAACAACCGTTTCTCAAAAACTATTGTGATAAGGCAAAAAAACGTGACAAGTTATGCCTGCGAACACAAAAACCATTGTGGTAAGTGCAGGAGCTACCACGACAGTTTTTTTAAAAACCGTCATGGTAGCTTATACTTACTACGATAGTTTTTTAAAAAACTGTCGTGGTAGCACCTAGACTTATCACGACGGTTTTTTAAGAAACCGTCATGGTATCTCACTTATATCCCCTTTCCACCTTGACAATCAAACCTAAATCAGAAACTCACCCCTCAAAAACGAACACAAAGCCCTTCGAAACAGCTGTTGTCATCCATCTTCGCCTCCAAACTTCTTAATCTTATTAGAAATTGTAAGTTTTTTGTTAGAAATTGTTAAATTGTTGTTGATTTTGTTGTTTAATTAATCCAAAATTGAAAAATTGTTGTTGATTTTGTTGTTTATTCTATGATTATTGTGTTGTGGATCATGGGTTTGATTTATTTGTTTTATAATAGGTATGTGTAAATTGTTTTATGATGTGTGATGTTTTTATTTAATTTTATGATTAGATCGAATATATATGGTGGGTATATGTATATAATTTGTGAAATTCATTTTAATTGAATATTTGCTATTTATTGTTTCGATTTTGTACTTACAAAATGGATAGAAAATGGATGCGGGATTTTGATTGTTTAAGGAATATGTGAATAGTGTGAAAGAGTTCTTGGATTTTACCAAAAGTCATGCCAATGGTGATAAAATTCGGTGTCCTCATGTTCAAAGTAGAAACCATAGATTGCATCCAATTCAATTATTAGAGGACATTTATTCCAAAATGGAATTATAAGTAGTTATCAAATGTAGTATTTCTATGGCGAGTCTAATTTCAGTAATCCAACTTTGGAAAGTAAAGGGAAGGAATCTGTTGTGGAGGATAATATGGATGATCACGACAATATGGTTGGCACGGTCAATGATTTGGAAGAACACTTCATACACCGTCTAGATGTATTTGAGACAATAATGAATGATGCTGAGACACTTGTGTATAAAGGGTGTACCAATTTCACCAAATTGTCCGCTTTAGTTAGATTATGGAATTTGAAAGCGTCAGATGGGTGGTCAAATTCTAGTTTCGCAAAGCTTTTAGAATTTTTAGGAAGGTTTCTACTAGAAGATAATAAATTACCAACTAGTATGTATAAGGCTAAGAAGACTTTGAATACTTTGGGAATGGATTATGAGAAAATTCATGCTTGTGAAAATGATTGTGTTCTCTATAGGAATGAGTATGAGGACGAGAATTATTGTCCAGTTTGTCAACAAGCAAGGTGGAAGAAAGGAAAGGAGTTAAAAGACAATAAGAATGGAGTGCCAAAGAAAGTGTTATAATACATCCCACCGGTACCACGTTTGAGGCTTTTATGCAGAAACCCAAAACATGCCAAGAATTTGACATGGCATCATGACAAACGGGTGGACGATGGTATGCTTAGACACCTGGAAGATTCACCATAATGGAAGACTTTTGAAGCCAATCATCCCAAATTTAGTGCGGATCCAAGAAATATACATTTCTCTTTGTTGACGGATAGAATGAACCCACATGGTAACATGAGTAGTAGGCATAGCAGTTGACCCGTAATACTTGTTAACTACAATCTCCCTCCAAAGATGTGCATGAAGCGAAAGTTTTTAATATTGTCTTTAGTGATTTTGGGTCCTCACCAACCAGGTAATGACATTGATGTATACTTGGCACTGTTAATTGCTGACCTAAAAAACTTGTGGGAAAATGGAGTCGAAGTTAAAGATGCTTATCGAGAAGAGACATTCACACTCCGTGCAATGTTGATATGGACAATTAACGACTTCCCTACATATGGAAATTTATCTAGTTACTCAGTGAAGAGTTTTATTGGTTGTCCTATTTGCATAATGGAAACTCTTACAAACAGTTGAAGAATGGTAAGAAAACTATTTTTCTTGGTCATAGAAGATGGTTGCTAAAAGATCATCATTACCGTAAACAAAAAAAAAAAGCCTTTGATGGCAACAGCGAAGAAAGAAACCTGCCTCGTCCTTTGACGGGTGAACAAATATTTGAAATGGTAAAACATATAAGAGTCGTATTCGAAAAGAGAAAGCGAGGTAAGGACAAGCTGCCGATTGATGAACCATGAAAAAAAAGATCAATCTTTTTTTATCTTCCATACTAGAAGACACTTTTTGTTCATTATTGCTTGGACGTTATGCATATTGAGAAAAGCTCGATTGGATCTCATGGAAATAGAGATTAGGCCTAATTTGTTTCCCAAGAGAAGAGGGAACTGCACTTACTTACCTTCGACAAAGCACACGTTATCAAGAGTGGAGAAGAGAAAGCTTTGTGAATGGCTTGCTTCATTGAAAGTACCGAACGGGTATTCTTCAAACTTTAAGAAGTTGGTGTCAGTGAAGGATTTGAAACTTATTAGCATGAAAACACACGATTGTCATGTGTTGATGCAGCAATTACTACCACTTGCTCTGCGGGGAATTCTAACAAAGGATATGAGATTTGTAATTACCAAGTTGTGCTCGTTCTTCAATTTAATATGCTCCAAGGTAATTGATCCACTTATGCTAGATTCACTGCAATCGGAGTTGGTGCAAACCTTATGCATGCTTGAGAATTATTTTCCACCAGCATTTTTTGACATCATGATTCATCTAACAGTGCACTTAGTACGTGAAATTAAGTTATGCGGACCGGTGTATTTGAGATAGATGTACCCATTTGAAAGATATATGAAGGTTTTAGAGGGCTATGTGAAGAATCGAAATAGGCTGGAGGGATGTATTGTAGAAAGTTACATAGTTAAGGAATCGGTTGAATTTTACTCCGAGTACCTATCTACTGTGGACGTAAAAGGGGTGCCTAAGACTATAAATATTGAGGCTAGGGGACTATCTACTGGCGATCTTTCATTAGTAAATCGAGAGGAGTGGGAGCAATCATGTCTTTATGTCTTGCACAATGCTAATGATGTGGAGCCTTTCATTGAGGTGCACATAAACGAATTAAAAAAAGAAAACCAAAAAGAGTAAGAAATGAGAAGTGGTTGCAAGATGAACACAACCGGACCTTTTGGTTGTGGATTAGAGCACACATCTATAGCAAGTGCTCCACATTATAAGATGGAGGCATGTCACAAGACTTGAAGAACCTAGCTAGAGGACTATCGTCAGTAGTTACAAGGTATACGTCATATTTCAAAAATAGTTACACTTTCTACACTCGGGAAAGAGATGAGAAGCATCCTATCCAAAATAGCGGTGTGACTCTCTGTGCTGAGGCTATGCATGTTGCCTCCGCCAAGGACAAAAATATGGTATATGGGACCAGAAACTACTTTGGTTTCATTAAAGATATTTGGGAACTTGATTATGGGGGGATTGTGCATGGCACTTTTTAAGTGCAAGTGGGCCGACAACAACTATGTTAAGAATGATAATGACGGCATCACGGTGGTTGACTTTAGAATATTAGAATACAGGAATGATCCCTTCATTATGGCATCACAAGCAATCCAAGTTTTGTATACTACAGATCCCCAAGACATGGAGTTGTCTTTAGTCGTCTCGATGAAGCCAAGATTAGTTACCAACGGTGAAGAAGTTGACAATGATTGCACGGACATCCCTTCATCCACAAAAGGATTGCCACCGGTTGAAAAGATAGATGATTTTGAAAATGATGTTTCGCACTTGCATCGTGAAGATGTGGAATGGATATGTATTGAGGAACCAATGAAAAAGAAGAGAAAGAAATGAGCATCTATAAACCAATTTATATTAATTTATTTTAAAATATTTCTTTAATTTCTTGCATGTTTCATCTTTTTTTAAGGGTTTGGGATATCTATTTATAGTAATATTTGTGATGAATGTAGAGAAAAAGTATACATTTTAGGCCATTGGATGCTTAACACACGGGTTGGCTACCCTATGCATAAGAGAAAAAAAATATGGTAGTGGTAATTACACCAATTTTTTATGACAGTTTATAAATAAACCTGGTGGAAATTAATCTTCCACAACGGTTTACAAAAAAACCGTCGTGGAAGGCAGGCTCTCTTCAGCAGGATTTTAATGCCGTAAAGACGGTTTATTGAGAAACCGTCATGAAAGGCAGGTCTTTTAGAGCTTTTTTCAATGCTATGAAAGACCTTCCACGACGATTTATTAAGAAACCATTGTGGAAGGCAGGTCTTTCATAGCCTTTTTTTAAATGTTGTGAAAACCCTTCCATGATGGTTTATCAGTAAACCGTCGTGGTAGTTCACAGCATTATAAAATGCTATTATGTCTTCCACAATGGTTTGCTAAGAAACCGTCGTGGAAGGAAGCTTCTCCTTCACAGCATTCTAAACATTGTGAAAGATGTTCTACGACGGTTTCTCAATAAACAGTCTTGGAAGGTGTCACAACATTATTAATGCTGTAACATACCTTCCACGACGGTTTACTGAGAAACCGTCATGGTAGACGAACTCTCTTTAATAGCATTTTAAATGTTGTTATATACATTTCACAACGGTTTCTTAATAAACCGTCATGGAATCATCAATTTTTGAAATATTCCATGTGGAAGATTCAACTCCACCTTTAAAAATTTTGAAATGCGTGCCCAAATCCCCAATTCAAATACGCCTCCCTCTCTCTCTAAAAGTGCTCCCTCTCTCTCTAAAATCCTTCTCTCTCTCAAGATCACTCTTCGCTGCCGCCGCCGTTAGGGCCGGCAATTTCGGACACGGCACGATGACACGATACGAAAACGGCACGATATAAATGGGTTTGAACCACACGATTATTAATTGGGCCATAAATGGGTTGGCACAAATAACACGAAAATAAACGTGTTGGATTCGTGCTAGCACGTTTAACACGCTCTAACACGTTTATTACACATTAAATTTAAAATAAAAAAATATGATTCGTTTATAGCACATTTAAACTTAAAATTAAAAAAAAAATTATGATTTTATAATTTTAAAGATTCGAACCTTGCACCTAAAAATATATTATGGAGCTTACCTCCACCACACTAAACAATCATGCAATGAAAAATAAGAGTTTTTAGTTTATTTATTATGATTTTAATATTTGAAAGTTAAAAGAAAAAAATTTTGATTTTGCAATCATATAAGGAATCGAACTCGTGCGCGGAGACTAAAATTAGAAGCCCAGCCTCCACCACACTTCATTGCTTTCTTTGTCAAGTGGTAGCTTATTTTTTATTTATTATAAATCTATTACTTCGTTGTTCAGAAGTCCCACATCGGAAAGAAATCAAAACTTTTGTCCCAAGTTCTCTATATAATGACTCCTTTCTCTTCTATTTTGTTGTCATCTGCTTATCAATCTATTTATGGACTTGGAGAAAGTTTATAAAGCTTGAGTTGAAAGTTGAAACGTTGGATTGAAGAGGAAAGTCGAAACATTGGATAAATAAATATGTAGTGTAATAAAGAAGGAATATTTTAATTTAATAACAAAAAGAAGATAAGAATTTTAATATAAAAAAGGAATATTTTGATGTTTAAAACTATGAATTAGAAATGATTGTTTGTTTTAAAAATATAAAATTATTTTTTTAAAAATTTTTTAGGTTATAAATGTATTATAATTGTATTAAATTTATTATAGATATTTTTAATAATCGTGTTAATTGTGTCGTAGTGTTAAGAGCGTGTTTGTGTTTATATTTTAAACACATTTATTAATCGTGACACGAAATACGATTTGTCAGCCTAGTTTTCACCCCTCCAAATTTCTTTTCGGGGCATATGCCAGCAAACTCATAGACAGCAACTGATCAGTCCACGTTTCCAAAAGTAAAAAGTACAAAAAATAAAATTTATCATTCTCGATTGAATAGTTGATTAGACTATATGTACATTTTTTAATCTTATGGTCTTTCCAAACATTCTTCCAATCTCAAAACTAACGCTGACCTTAAAGTCGCCCTATCTCCTCTTTAACTCTTTCCCAAACTTTTTTCGTTGCTTTGTGGTAATCTTTTTTTTTTTTTTAAATGAAACTTGATTTTTTATTGACAGAATACTCAAATTCAAAACCTAAAGGGCTGTTTGGTGGTGGCAGTTCTCACCATAAATTTAGTTACAAACAATAAAAATTTTTTATATGCTATAATAATAATAAAAAAAATTACTACAATATAAAACTTTCATATGTTACAATAAAAGTAATTTTTTTCATTAATTTCTATCACTTTTTAAACACATGCTAAAACTAAAACACCGAAGCATCGTAGGGGCCCATTTATTTTAGAGTAGAAAAATAAAAAAAAAAGCTTTGCGCGCTTTCCCAGGTACCACATTAGACTCGGAACTTAAACTCGCTGTCTGATTATTTTATCTATTATTTTGTCTATCTAATAAATAATTGACACATCAAGTTATTAATAGGAAGATAAACAGACAGTTTTTCGTTAACATTTTCGTCCTCTAAACGAATTAAAATTTGTTCTCTTATTTTTTTTGTTTCGTTGGTTTTTTTTAATTTAAATTTTGATACTTTAAAAATTATTTTAGTAATTTTATATCTTATTTTTATATATATGATCAGACTTTTAAATTTAGATGAAATAACAAAAACAAATTAAAGGGATAACTATTGAGACATGGAAATGAAACCAACAAATTTTTGGCTCTCTCCAACAATCATTTCTCTCTGTGTCTGTCATGTTTATTTTCAGTTGTCACCCTGTACCACTCACTTTTTCTTTCCTTTTTACTTGCTGTCTCTCATCTTGGTTATGAGAAACTTTATTGCATGAAACAAAAATTGAAAAAGGAAAAGGAAGACGATCTGGATAAAAATGAAAATACCCATTTAAATAAACATCAAAAACCTCATTTTTTTAAATATGAAGGAATGTCTGTCGGATTTCTTCATACATATCAAGCCAAGCATAGAACCAATATTGGTAAAAGAAAAGGACAGTCTTGATATAAATAAAAATACTCATTCAATCAAAAATCGAAACTTTCGATTGTTTTTTCCCAAAGGAATTTCGTTGCAACCGTTTTTCATGGCTGGACTAATAAATCCTTCTAGTTCTCCATCGAGTTTCATACTGGGGAAGAAGAGAGAGAGGTTTGTTTTTTTCCTCTGAAAAGTGGTTGAAAAGAATCCCATTTACAACAGGCAAAAAAAAAAAAAAAAAGGAGAGAGAAATTTTTTAAATGTATGTTTTGGTTCAAGCATTCTTTCAACTTAATGAACTCAAATTTAAATTCGAATCAAGATCCTTCAGGTACATATTTGTTTTTCCTAAAATCTAAATTATTTGATTATCAAGAATCCAAAGTTTTAAAATTCTTATCCGCTTAAACTTTTGATACTCGAATATCTTTGCTACAGTAAAAACTAAAATTTTATCTCTTATATTTAAGAAAAAAAAATCATAACTTCTTCATTTGATATCCAATTGAGATGATTCTTTTTTCACTATGTTCATAATGAAGAGAGGAATAAATCAAGATCGATATTGCATATTTTTTAAGATCATTAACATTAAGATTTTGTTAGATTTATTAATAAATCCAAAACTATTTTCACTACCTTTCCAAACACAAATTTCAATTTTATTTCATACTCAGATTACAACTTAAATACACATCCAAACGCTAATTTGGATAACAATTTAAATCACTAACTCAAATCTTAATTCAAATTACATTAATTCAAATCAAGCCATTGATTTGAATCTATTTAGCAAACGGACCCTTAAGCTCTCAGTGTGTCATTCTCATTAGCCATTAATTCAGGAGTCAAATCTGTCTTGAAAGGCTGATGCCATTATGTGTTGAGCCTTTGAATATTTTTGGCCGGATCACGCATTTGTTTCTTTATGAACCTTAACAAGCATTGAGCAGCTCCCTTATTTCTTGCCTTTTTTTCCTTAAAAAAAAATTGAAATAGCATTTGCAATATGATCCTAGGGAAGATTTGGGATGTTGCCTTTTTTTGACATTGATTGGTAAAATGACAATTAAGATACAATATGGGGAAGCTATCTATCTGTCGAACTTGGGATGAACAAATATTTTATAACCAAAAAAAAAATATAGAACTTATAGGTAACTAACCTTCTATGTTCTCAAGTTACAAAAAAAATAAATAAATAAATAAAATAAAAATAATCTTGGTATTCATTCATTTGTAATCTTGTTCATGTCATGCCTGTTAGCTGGGGTTCTGGATAGAATATATATGGCCAAAGATTCTAGGCATATTGTTGAGATGTGTTTGTCTTTGCAAGACCAATTCTCTCTTTGGACTGAATGTCGATGTCAATGACAAGGAACAGCAAGGCAGCAGGCGCTCTCTCTCTCATTCATTGTCATTAGACTGAACGTCGATGTCAACAAGAAGGAACATTTAGGCGTTTGTCTTCCATGTTCCTCTTTTACCTAAATTATAAAAATATCCTAGTTCCCTTACAATTTGAATTTAGATACAGCTAAGCCATATCATGATTCTGGGTGCTATGGTTAAAATTATGTTATAACTTCCTCATTGTATTTTAAATGTTTTGAGTTTCGACAAGTTGAACATATATATTGCTCTTCGTTTCTTGTAGATTGGTTCCGCTTTGAAGAAGCTATTTGAAGATGGTGTGGTGAAGCGTAAGGATTTGTGGATTATGTAACTATGGTTTGTTTTTAGTTTAGAGCAGAGACTTTTTTTTTTAAAGATTCCTTTTTTTTTAACCAGTACAAATTCTTTTTTTCTCTAACAATTAATTTCTTGAAACTACGACTTGGAAAGGCGGTAAAGGGAAAAGTTAATAAGGATTTTGTAGTTATGGAAATTTCAAAGTTAGAAATTTGTTTTCTGTTATTTTGAGTAAGAATAAGAATACCACCAGTGGGACAGCTCTGAGCTTCTTGAACTAAGCAGAATTAAAAGCAGCAAGAGAAAGGAACCAATATCTTGATGCGTATAGTCAGAAATCAGAAGCGATCCTGGAATGAAATCGTCGCTGAGGAAAGGAATAAGATATTATTGATTTGCCTTTTATTTGTGCCATTCAAACAGATTTGATCTTCCTGGTTTATACATGCTGAATCCCAGATGGTCCACAGGTCTACTGATTTTGCGCCAGAATATGTACCAGAGGCGTTGGACAGTACTTTGCGAGATTTGCAGCTTCATTACGCTGATTTGTGTATTGTATGTTTCACCTTCAAAGCTTGTTTTAATGTACCGTTTCAGGCAGTGTGGATGACAGCATGCATTGAGTTCACCTTCTATTGATATCCAGTACAGAAAAACTTGTGCCTTGACCCTGGTCAAAGAAACATTTATGGTTAAAAAGAGGATCCCCAAAGAACGTCTCATTCTTTTTGTCTTTGAATTTGTTGAGGAAGTCAGAAGTTTCTGACAAATCATCCTTCCCTTGAACTCTAGCAACCTTACCCGTTTAGGCTACCAGATCTTTCATTCAAAACTCTTGATGACTAGTGTCAACTTTTTGAAAACGCATATTTTGCATTGCTGAAGTTATCAACACTAACCAAGCGAGGTTACTCAATTTAACCCCCGGGTAGGATTCTAACCACTCATTTTTCACCACAAATTTAATTATAAATAGTATAAAGCTCTTACATGTTACAGTAACAAAAAAAATTGCTACAGTGTTATCTGATTAAAACAGTGTTATCTGGATAATCTCATAGAAAATAAAATATTATCTAAATAATTCAATATGTTTATCTTGAATTAATTTACAAATTCAATTCAACTGATAAACTAACATGAATTATCCAATCTTATCAAATTTCACCCAACTTAATAATTTTAACATAAGACACCAATATGTAACAAAAACATGTTGTATCATTATAAGATTTATTATGAGCTAGCAAAGGGACCCGATAGACATATACAGTTTAAGCTCCTATAATTATAAAATACAATATCCTATATACATATTTTATAATTATCAACTCTAACACTACTCTACTAAAAGCTTAAAGCTGCACTTTCAAACTATATAAAATTACAAAGCTTCATTAAGCTAACCATCTATGACATATCATAATATGTTATATCCCCATAGGATATTCATAATCGGCTTAAGGATAAATTCTATTTTACCTTCTTGATTATTTTTATCTTATGTTCTATTATCACACCATTGGAATACTTACTACCTATAGATAATATAGCATTCGGTTACACCTATGTATCCAAATAGTTAAGCACTCTATTAATCCAATTACAGGATAATGCATATAAGAGAATATCATTAACTCTATAAAAAGATCTATGGATTCCATATCTATGAATAATAAGTCTACGCAATCAAGAGTCATGTCTCCAATGTGCTGGTATACGACCATCATAAAGTCAGGATGTCACCCTTTGATACATCAAAAGATATAAGTCAATAATACGGGTCTATTAGTCATTTTAGAATTAAGACACAATACATATAATTGTCTAAAGTGAATTGATTTGCATAAATGGAATTATTAACCCAAATCAATCTAACTTTATGTCCCGATCTAATACATCGTCACTTATGACAATGCACCAATGTTTCTACTTGCAGAGTCCTACTCCAATGACCAAGACAAGCTATCTGCCGTTAGGGATGTAGGCAACATAACAATCTTAACACGAATAAAAAGCCCAACTTTGTTCCCTTGATTGTGGATCTTATGATTTAGACCATCACCTTTAAGATTCATGTCTTCTGTATAATCTGTCCATCATATGCATGATGCTTAAAGGTTTAGACCGACAATCTTAGACTTTTATTTGCTTATCATACATTCAATAGAATAGAACATAAAGTGGACAATATTTGTTATATGAATAATAAATTAACTCTTTATTGATAAAATGTCTCCAAAAACATATTACAACATTTTACTACTTAGGGCATCATGTCTAACAATCTCCCACTTGCACTAAGTGAGTAAATATGATATATCTTACATCCCCATAGCCTCCACTTGCCTCTCGAATACTCTCGCTGTTAGTGTCTTCGTGAATGGATCATTTAAATTATCCTCATAAGCGATTTTATATACAACAACATGCCCGCCCTCAACAAAGTCCTTTATCACATGATGCTTTTGATGAATATGCTTACTCTTTTTGTGAAATCTTGGTTCTTTAGCATTAGCTATCACTGCAGTGTTATCACAATATAGCGATACCGTCTTATCCATACTAGGAACTACCTCAAGATCCCTAAGAAACTTACAGAGCCATACTACTTCTTTCAAAGCATCACTAGTTGCCACATACTCGGCCTCCATTGTTGAATTCGAAGTGCAATCTTGCTTGACACTTCTCCAAACAATGGCACCGCAGCCCAGAGTAAACACAAACTAGAAGTCGATCTTCTCGAATCCATACAGGATTGAAAACCCAAATCAGTGTATCCTAGAGGTGTGAGATCCTCACCTGAATATATAAGCATATACTCTTAAGTCCTTGTTAAGTACTTGAAAATATGCTTGACCGCAACCCAGTGGTTTGGTCTTGATCCGAATGAAATCGACTTACTATCCTAACCGTATAACTAATGTCCGGTCATGTGCAAAGCATAGCATACCCAAGACTACCCACTGTTGAAGCAAAAGGCACCTTCTTTATGTATTCTCTTTCTTCGTTAGACTTTGGTGAGTCTTTTTTAGAAAGAGTAATTCCAGAACTAGATGGTTGTCCACCTTTCTTGGAAGCATTGCATACTCTTGAGAATTTTATTTAGGTAAGCCGTTTGGGATAAAGCTATCATTTTGTTCTTCCTATCCTAAAAGATCAGATACTGGGAACATAATTAGCTTCACCCAAATCTTTCATTTCAAACTGCTTGGTTAACCATAATATGACCAATGACAATGCCCTAACATCATTACTAATTAGTAGAATATCATCTACATAGAGCAGTAGAAAAACCACCTTCACATTCTTAATATGTTTATTAACACATGGTTCGTTCACGTTTTGCTTAAACCCATAAGTCTTGATCACCTAATGAAATCTTATGTTCTAAGAACAGAAAGCTTGCTTAAGTCCATAAATTGACTTTAGCAGCTTATAGACCTTACCCTCTTGACTATTAGCCTTGAACCCATGTGGCTGCACCATATATATGGACTCATCAAGATGGCCATTTAGAAAGCCGTCTTGGCATTTATCTGCCAAATTTTATAGTCGAGAGCAGCAGCTATGGATAAGAGAATGCGATGGACTTAAGCATGGCTACAGGCAAAAAGGTTTCTTCGTAATCGAGTCCTTCTTTTTGAGTGTATCTCTTAGCTACTAGTCTAGCCTTATAGGTTTCAACTTTCTCATCTGCTCCTCTCTTTCTCTTATAAATCCATTTACATCCTATAGGTTTTACCCCTTTGGGAAGATCCATAAGTTCCTAGATATGATTAGTCTCCATAGATTTCATCTCAGTGTTCATGGCTTCTATCTAGAGCTTTGAATCAACATCATCCATAGCCTCTGCATAAGTATAAGGATCCCTCTCATAATCAACTAGTTCAGCCAAGTAGGCTTCATCATTGAATGTATACATCTTGGGTTGACGCCTGATCCTCTCACAACGCCGAAGCCCCTTATATTATTATTTGGTTAGTCTTTCCACATCGATTGGATTGGTTTCAACTAAAACCTTTGGAGTGATTGAATCGCTCCCCAACTCCTTGAGTACCACTTTACTTCATGGCTTAAAGTTGTTCATATAATTTTCCTCAAGGAATCTTGCATTCGTTGAAACCATGACTTAATTTTCTTTTGGGTTATAGAAATAACCCCCTTTAGTCCCTTTTGGATATCCTACGAATGCACAAACTTCCAAATGTGCTTCTAACTTATTCGCTTCCTTAAACAGGACATGAGCTGGACATCCCAATATGAGAATATAGTTTAAGGATGTCTTTCTACCTGTCCATAATTCATGAGGAGTTTTAGGAATCAATTTTGAAGGCACATTGTTCAAAAGATAACATGCAGTTTGTAGTGCATATCTCAAAAAGATAAAGGTAATGTCTAGCAACTCATCATGGACCTAACCATGCCCAACAAAGTCCTATTTTTTCTCTTAGCTATGCCATTCTACTACAGAGTGCCCAACACAGTCAAATAAGATAAAATCCCATTATCTAATAGGTATTCCAAGAACTCATTGGAGAGGTATTCACCACCTCGATTGGATTGAAGTGCCTCTATGGGTTTACCTAATTGCTTTTCCGCTTGAACCTGAAACTCCCTAAACTTGTCAAAAGCTTCGCTTTTATGATGCATTAGGTAGACATACCTATAACTTGAGTAATCATCAATAAAAGTGATGAAGTACTCATACCGTCCTCATGCCCTGATGTTTATGAGACCACAAACATCACTATGCATAAGTTCTAAAACCCCTTTGGGCCTATTGTCCTTAGACCCAAATGGTTTTTTGGTAATTTTGCCCTTCAAACAAGATTCACATTGTGGTATAGATTCCACTTCTAAGTGTCTTAAAGATCTATCCTTTACTAACTTTTGAATCCTATTTAGGCTAATATTCTAATCGTAAATGCCAAAGATAATTCTTATTAGAATGATAAGTCTTAAGTCTTTTAGAGTTATTATCATTAACCTTAATGTTAAGTAGTACGTCCATCTTAGGTTTGATAAAATATAGATTGTTTTGTATCCATCCATCATAAATAAAAGATTTATTTTTACAGCTCACCACTTTATTATTAAAAGATACTGAATAAGAGTCTTTAAATAAACAAGCTACATATCAAATTCCTTTTAAGTCTAGGAACATAAAAACAATCTTTCAAAACTAAAATTCTATAATTATCAAAATAAAGATGGATGTTTTCCACTGCTTCAGCTAACACTAGGGATCCATCACCCATCCGTAATGTGAACTCCTCGTGCAACAGGCTTCTCGTTTCATTGAACTCCTGTAGAGAAACACAAGCATGATTAGTTACTCCAGAATCTCCCAAGTATCACTTGATTCCTTAACTAAACAAACTTCAATAACAAGAAGTTCACACTTACCTCCTCGAGAAAGAAAGTTCTTGCAATTCTTCTTGATATGCCCAACTTTCTCACAGTAGAAGCACTTCAGCTTCTTTGGCTTCTTTTTCTTCTTATTCTTCTTGTTCTTGCCTTTACAGGAATAGAAGACTTCCCGTTCTTAGCCCCCTACTTTCTTCCATTCCCTGGATTAGGATTAGAACTAGATGTAACTGCCAAGTTGGCCTCGCCACCTACAAAAGTTTCCCGAAACAGATTCTTAAACTCCTGTAACTGCTTCATTAGCTCTGTCAAGGTCACATCCTATCTATTACTCAAATTATATGAAGCTCTAAATGGGATGAACTCCTTAGATAAAGTCTCAAAGACCATAGTCATCTATGACTTAGCATCTATATCAACTCTATGGGTTTGAGCCTCAGCAAGATAATCCATGACTAACATCATATGCTCCTTCATAGGAGTCCCCAGTCTTTGTTTGCAGTTTAAGAGTTTTCAAAGAGCCCCTTGCTATTTTGTTAAGGCTTGGTCTCCAAACATGTCTTTAAGATTATCTAAGATCTACTTCGCAGTCTCATAATCTTCATGTTGAGCCTATGGCATATTATTCATGCTAGTCATAACATAACGGCGGGCTAGATCGTTAGCATCGTTCCAGCAATCTTACGCTTGGATTTGCTCATTAGTGGATTCCCCATTAGGTTTGGGAGGACACAAAGTTGTCAGTACAAATTTCAGTTTCTCAAAGGAAAGGATGATATTCAGGTTCCTTTTCCAATATTATAATTCTTGTAAGTTGATTGGTTCTTATCGAGTATCAAAGATAAAGCATTTTTAAACATTTGTAATCTATAATAAAAAATCATATACCAAATATAAGCAAACAATCTATAATAGTTTAATAAGATAACACAAACTAGTAAACAAACAATTTTGTTTATGTGTCAAAACCTTGAAAAAATCACAACCTTACAACGATAATTCGCAACTTAGAATCCAATAAGCTGCCTACAGGAGACTTGCTAAATTCAATTAGGAATATAGATCCCCTTTGATTGATATATGCCATCCAAGACCTGTATGATCTAGCATATATTAATAATCATTTTCTTTGGACATTAATTTCATTAACAGAGCTCCTAGGTGAGGTTAATAACAAAATTAATCTTGAGCGTATAACCATTATTTCAACTATTTTATCCATGATTTATAATCGCCACCTAAGGGTGTTCAATGATAAATCATGCTAAAATAAATTATTCCTTCTGAGATCCAACTCGGTAGATGATAAAATCCCTTCCTAGAGGTCGGAATTACCATGTGCTACTTATGGACCAATGATGGAAGCCATTTCTCATAAAAACCTTTTTGTTAAAACGTTTTTCATAAATGTTTTTCTATAAACATTTTTCATAAAACATTTCTTGAACATTTTTCTTAAAACATCCTTCATAAACCTTTTCTTAAAAACATAAAAATGTTTTTCATAAACATATAACATAAAATAATTCTTAGAATATTTTTTATAGTATATAGATATTTCATAACAAGGAATACAAGCAAAATCAAAATGTATGTTTCCATTTATGCTCAATTATGAACTTTCAGTTATGAGCATTATTGGGTTGTAATTTAGTTGGGCCCAAATTGCTGACAAGCCTAGTCAGCCCAATGCTAAAATGAATCGAATAGATTGAACAAAAGCAACTAAATGAAGTCCAATCAAGTTGACAATTTGTTTTGTTTGATTGGTTTGATTACCTCTATGGTTGGAGGCATTCGGTTCTCGTCCGCTCTGGATAATTAGTAGTCGTTTTGAAGCATTCGTTTGACCGAATTGATCCCTAAGAGTTGACGGTTATTAGCACGAACTGATGGTTGTAGCACATTTAGTCATGGACCAAAACATGGGAGAGGTGTGATTCTCGTAGCCTATCACCAATCAACTCGTGTCCCACTATTGCAGTTATTGACAATGTGGTGTCCCACTCCACCAGATGGTTGGGAGTCACGTTTCTTCATCATCCTCTATATAAGGGGATGATTGTTTCATTGTACGACACATAGAAATAGATACCAAAACTCTGCCTAATTGCTTTCTCATCTATTCTTGCTCTCTTGTAATATGTAACCAGAATATTATAGTGTATTATAGCGGACGTAGCTCTTTATTAACAGAGTGAACTACTGTAAATCTCGTGTGTTACTCTTATTACCACATTGTTTGTTATTTCATTTCAATCTTGCACATTACCTCGAGCTAACAGGTCTATTCAACGGTGATTTGAAGGCTTAAGTTCCTTAAACAACCCAATCCAGAATTTTAAACTGTAAAACATTATGCATTAACAAAATGCAAACATACTTTAAACATAATTATTGCAATACATTGCAAACTTTTAGTTAAACTTTAAAACTTTAAGTGAAACTAGTGAAAACATACTTTAAAAACAACTTATATGACAATTGCAAACACATTTGCAAAAATATATATCAACATTTGAAAATCATTTACTTTGTGTTGTATGTGAGTTTTGAACTTACCTATCTATAGTTTTAACATTCTGATATCCTTCCTTTTTCTTTCATTAGTCGACTTCTGTGTCCTGATCATATGACACCCGACTTATTAGTTAACTTTCTTTTTATCAATCTACTTGATTGAAAATGAAACTTAAACATTAATCATTCTTACTTGGTACCTTATCGGTTTATCCTTCTCTTTACTTTGTACCCTATTGGTTTTTAACTTTGTAACCCACTAGGTTACCTTACCTTTCACTTTAGTTAACTTTATAAGCCATTGGTTTACCTTGATCTTAACTTTGTAACCCACCATGTTACTTTTCCCTTTATTTAATTCTGTAACCCATCAGGTCATCACTATTTTTACTAAACTTTGTAACCCATCGGGTTACCTTTTTCTTTACTTGAACATCCTTTATTAATTTTTTTGTCTCATGTGATGGTTTCATTACTTATCGTATTACGAAACATTTTCGGTGTAAGAGCATTTTGCTAGTTCGGAGTGTTCAACTTCGTTTTAACCGTTTCCTCAAAAATGATAATTTTATCCTTAACAGGTTTTTCGTCTATTTTGTAATTTTATAAAACTCATTGCTTAACTTTACCATTCCATTACCTACATATTACAAAAAAAAATTCACTAAGGAATGTTTCTCGACATCAAGCGTTCCAAGTCCATTTTGACCATTTCTCATAAAATGACCATTTTGCCCTTAACGTTTTTTTTCATTCTTTCTATGACTAAACTTTGAATCCTTTAAGACTTGGCAACTATGTTTACCTACTGTCTTCAGCAGTGTAGGAACATAAAGTTCCTAGGTGAAAACCCAGTTTTCACATGATTTTACGATTTTGGCTTGAAACATAAAAATCTTTACATTTTGCCCCCAGAACCAAAAACAATCATTTTATATCAAAACGTTCAGTTTTTCACAAGGAATTAAACTTGTAAAAGCACAATGGTCAAATTCTAAACATTTCATAAAGTTTTTATTTCATGAAATTTTGTCCTCAAAATTTCGTAAAATTCATAACTCCTTAATCATATAGGATTTTGACAATCCGAACATGCTACTTTGATAGTTTTGATGAGTTCTACAACTTTTATGTTTTAACTTTCTTCAAATTCTAACATTTAGGTGTACTTTTTGGCTGATTTTCAAATCTGCTACGCCTTTGTAAAACTTTGTAATTTAGTCCTTTTAGAATTTTATAAAACTTTTTTCACAAAAGTTGTTTCCCTTACTATGCTTATAAACTCCAGATCTTAATTAGAACATAATTTGACCTCCAAGGCCCTGAAAATCATTATTTCTTGAAAACTAGCTAAACTTTAAAATTTTAACAAAGTTTTTTAAACCTTTCCTTTTAAAGCTTAACATCATATTTCCTATCATCCAATCTCATCATCACTTACTAAGAACACTAATTAATCATGCTATAGTGTCCTTATTGTTGGAAAAATAATACGCAGCAAAATTTAAAATTTTTTATATCAAAGTATTTCCCAAAACATAAGTTTGACACACTATATGCATAAATTAACCAGATCTTACTAACATTTGAATGCCGAAGAGCTTCTGCAATCTGTGAAGAGAAGTAACATTCCAGAAGAGCCTCAACCAATTGGTCTTCTTTGCTATTCTCTATGCATGATTGGAGTGAGTGTGGGCTCACGTCGTTTAACTTTTCTACCAGGTGACTCTCCTTACAACCAGTAGAGAAATACCCAAAGCTATAATTCGTGATTTGTAAATGATAGCCTTCTGGGGAGATTTAGAGTCTCACTAACAAAGTCTCACTTTAGATTTCTTGACTGATTTTAATAATAAAGAGACTCACTCCCCTTTATATAAAGGTTGGGCCCAAGAGTCAATACTTATCAGATAAAGCTTCAAAAATTTGAATCAAAATCAAATCAGGATCAATATTTGATAAAATCCGCGTGAAAATATGTGATCTTTTTATCGCCTGGTCAGCAGGTCGAACTGGCAGATCGGGCTATTGAACCTCCATAATCAACAGGTCAAACTTAAAGATCGGCTTGCCAAACCTCTGATAAAAGATCCTTGCAAATCTTTATTTTCCACTTGAGATTCTTAAGATAGAGCCTCAGTTTTAATTCAAATAACCCAATAGAAAAGTTATTTGATTAAGACATTATATCTAGATAATCTCTAAGAAAATAAATATTCCTGATAATTCAACAAGTTTATCTTGAATTGATTCAAAATTAAACCTACCAATAAACAGACATAATTTATCTGATCCTGATAATTCAACAAGTTTATCTTGAATTAATTTTATCACAAAAGTAATTTTATCTGATTTTATCGAATTTCAGCCAATTTGATGAATTTGATATAAGTCATATCGTTATAAGATTTTTGTGAGCTAGCAAAGGAGGCCAAATGGGCCTATATAGTTCAAGCTTCCGATAATTATGAAACCCAATATCCTAGATATACATTTTATAATTATCAATTCCAACATTACTCCACTAAAGGCTTCGAGATTCATTCTCAAACTATATAGAATTACGAAGCTTGTATAGCTAAGTCTCCATGACATATCATAATGTATCATATTTTCATTAGATTATCCATAATCGGCTTAAGGATAAATTCTATTTTACCTTTTTGATTATTTTTATCTTACGTTTCATTATCTTACGATCTGAAAACTTACCATCCAAAGATAGTATACCATTTGATTACACCTATATAACCAAATAGTTGAGCGCTCCAATTTTTCAATTACAAAATAATGCATATAAGAGGATATCACTATTCCTAAAGAGAAGCTATAGATTCAACAAGTCTATGCTATCAAGAGGCATGCCTTCAACGTATCGGCATACATACTACTATTAAAATGTGGATATCACCCTTTGGTACATCAAAAGACATCAGTCAAGACAACGGGTCCACTATTCATCTCAAGATTAAGATACAATACAAATGATTGTATAAAGTGAATCGATTTGCCGAGACAGAATTATTAATCTAAATCAATTCACTTTATGTCCCGATCTAACACATCATCACATATGACAATATGCTAATGTTTCTATTCGTAGAGTCCACCTCCGATGGTCAAGACAAACCATCTCTCATTAAGGATATAGACAACATAATAAAGCGCCCAACTTTATTCCCCAGATTGTGGATCTTATTGTTGGAAAAAATAATACGCAGCGAATTTTAAAAATTTTAAATCAGAGTACTTTCCAAAACACAAGTTTGACATGCTATATGTATAAATTAACCTGATCTTACTGACCTTGTATTCGCCGAAAAGCTCCCGAAATCTGTGTAGAGAAGTAACGTTCCAGAAGAGCCTCAACCAACTGGTCTTCTTTGCTATTCTCTATCCACGATCGGAGTGAGTGTGGGCTCACACGTACAGCTCTTCCTTAAGGTGACTCTCCTTCCAACCAATTGAGAGAACCCAAAGCTAGTGTTCGTGATTTGTGAACAAGAGCTCTTAGGGAGTTTCAGATTCTCACCAGTAGAGTATCACTTTTAATCTCTCTATTGATCTAAATAACTCATTAGACTCACTCCCTATTTATAGAGGTTGGGTCTAGGGTCATTCCTTATCA